>JAMKQA010005408.1:0-16305 GCA_024699735.1 Posidonia australis
TAAATCACTATATAAATGTAATTAGACAAGTGTAATAGTAATTGAGCCTTTTCTCTTTTCTCCTCTAACATTTGAGAATGTCACTATATGATTAACAAAGTCAAAAAAGGTTATAGGTTAAACTGGATACCAAGTTAAATATTTAAACGGTAAAATTTAGTGAAAATATTAATCTATAGGAATAGATACCAAGAGATCCCTTAAAGTGGCTATTTTTGACATCTTAGGTCTAATTTGGAGTCTGGCATGTTATAATAACAGAATAATTTATAAAACATCTAGCTTTCTGTGCAATCAATACGTTTTATGCATTCTTAATAAAATTAAAAGAATGGTAACCTGAGTTTGGAGGGTAAATAAATGACCTACATGCTAAGTTATATTGGATTGAAGAACATGTAGAATGTGATTGAAAAGAGTATATAATGATTACTGTACTATGATTTGTCTTGCTAGTTGCCACTAAACTATAGATTAAGGATTTATTATGGTCATTGTTGTTCTTGTCTGTATTAATTTTTCTTCTCTTTATCACTTGCAGTGGGCTTTAATTGCAAGTCGAATAAAGGTTATTCTTGGGTTGGCTCTTGATTTTTATTCGATACAACAAACACTTGTTAGTGGTGGAGCAACATCTGCTATCAAAGCAAGGTGCGAAATGGAAGTGGATCGGATAGAAAAACAATTTGATGACTGCATATCCTTCCTATTAAGGGTATTATCTTGCTCATTCTTGTTGTTGGTGGTTTTTTCGTCAATAATAGATGTGGGTGAAATTCCATTTGCAAAAAAGAAAAAAAAGAAAGGACGAAAAAGAAAACAAAGATACAAGTTTTGCCCATTTCCCAGCCAAAAGGAAGCAGTTCTAAAGCAGAACACAAACAAACAAACAGAAAACCACAGATGGCATTTGAACCAGTATTTACAATCTTTAGTAAATCTTGTAAAGATTTTCGTAGTCTACTAAAGTGAGACTTAATTCTCCTGAAATGCTTTCAAGGTTTCAAACGTCCTTTTTGTCTTAGACCTCAATCTGTCCAAAATGGGAAGCATGAAGTCCTCAAAATTTCTTTGGTGTTTAAGATACGACATTCAATTTTACGTTTCTCATCTACCAAAGAACTTGGATGTATTTAGGCATTCTAATATCCAAATCCGAATCTGTTTTTGTGCTTGGTTGGGGTATTTTATTTTGTTTTGTTTGGGATAAAGAAATTGACCGGGAGTTGCATATCTATATTCACTTTGACTACTAGTGTTTGTTTGAAGTCTCACTTTGATGTGGGGATTGGAGGGGTATTGTGCCGCAACCTTCTGAGAATCTTTAAAACCATAGCTTCAGGGACAAGATATCCAAAATTCTTAGTGTAATTCTTCAAGCTCCAGCCATGGTCACCCCATGGTGGATGGGGATACTTTTGACAATCTGCTGTATGCTACACATGTGCTTGTTCTTTGAAGTTTGCTGACAATGTATGCAAGGAAATGTGAACAGTGGTGGTACTGACTCATATGACAGCAGTCAAAGGAGGATATACCAAAGGAGGTGTTAGTGTGTGTGGCGGGTAAAGTTAACATTGTTTGACCTTTGGAGTTGATCAAAAATTTTGATACAGGTCAAGGTCTCTTGCGTGGTTTTAAAAGAAGGATGTGGGATTTAATGGGGTGTATATTTGACTATATTATTTTATTTATTACCATGATTGTGCCTGGCCATTGGTGGGACCTGGTGCTAGCCAATCTCTCCTTTATGGGAATCACGGTGTCAAATGTCAACACTTATTGGCGATATTTCGCCGACACGTCAGTTTTTCAACTTACCGACACGACACCGATACGACATTGATATGGTTATTTTTTTACTGTGTTTCTATCAATATGATATCGACACAACGATATTTTGTCAACATTAAACCGACATTTAAAACCTTGACAGGAATAAATCACGTAAATGAAAATGGCATTCTTGAATGTACAAAACATACTAACGTATGATAGCATTCTAATATCATTTTATTTTCTACATTGTTGTGTCTAAATTATTAATTATATTTGTCTTTTAATATTTATTGCCCTTTTATTCTAATATTTCTTAATTTGTCATTTGTAATGTATTTGATAAATGGTTTTAGTATTATAAACACTTTTAAAGGAGTTTCTGCAAGTATTATGCTGGTTTAATGTTATAATTTTGGCTATTGTATTATTTTAATATATATTTGTTTTTATTTTTATTATACCCATGTATTCTAATGTTTTCTCAATTTGTATGCCCGATACCTCTTTATGTTGTTCCCACTAGAGTAGAGACACTATTCGGCCAAATAGAGCTCGATCTACTTTTATGAGTTTGAGTCGTGTGCCTGTCCCTTTGATTGAGTGCAAGGTCTCTAGCATAAAAGCAAAAAAATAAATAAATTGAAAGAGGATATTTCTCTTCTTTTTTCTTCCTGGAATTGTGGTAAACCATAAACACATAATGGTGATGTTAGCAACATAAAAGTGTGGCAACTGACAGGAGTGGGATGGTGAGGTGGAATGGTGAGGACAAGTTGGTAGTGGTGTGACAACGAGGTTAGCTTGACATGATGTGGACAAAAGGCTACAGCATTTGATTTTTCTTATCTTAGTTGATGTCTCCTGAATCTTTTATTTCAATGATGCACATTGATTTAGAATGAATAACGTGTATTTGACATGACACAACATGGATGATTTAGGATATTTCTCTGAGTTTTATCCATTAGTACAGTTAGATATAGAGAAATCAGACATGCTGGTGGCCTAGTGCTAATGCCGTCTGATGTTTGTATCTGTGATTCCAGATACCTTGGCTTACTTTGCATCTAAGAGCCATCTGAACCAGAGACTTTGATATTATCCTTGAAAAAAACATGCAAAGCTATCAGATTAGAATTCAAATTGATGCAAACTTTTGCAGTACATTGATCATGCTAAATGTTGTTTCTCAGAAGTTATCCTATGTTCTATGTCTCTGTTTTTGTTGGCTTATTGTGGCCAAATTTGGCATCACTATAGGAGAAATCTCTTCTTCTGTAACAAAGGAGGAGACAGCAGCAGCTGCAAGGTGCACAGATGGTCAATGCTATCATCCCAACCATTAAACACCAACAAGAAATAAAAGGGAATTGACAATAAGAAATGGGCCAACTTTGTATGGAGAGTGTAGTCTCCTCTTAATCGAAAGTTCTTCATGGTTGGCATGGGATGAATTGTCAGCTCTGCAGATGAAAATGGCTGCAGGAGTGTGATGTGGTATATAAATTCAGTTGCAATGATGATACAAATGCTTATCACTTGCTTTAAGCTTGCAACCGAAATAGAGCTGCTTGAAAGAAAGTTTTAGCAGGTTGGAGCATTGATGAAGCCAAAGCTTTCATTCAGAGTTGAAGCGAGCATCCATCTCTCCTAACAATAATAGAACTGCTCCTATGCTACGTTGTGGGTGCTCTGCTGGGAAAGAAATGGTAGTCTTTAGTGGCAAAAAAGTGTATTATCTTGGCAATATCGTGGGCCATGCTAACTTGTGGGGATGTTTTGATTGAGGTATTTCTATGTCAACATTTAAAGGCATGCACCCAGGCCTGCTGCACCGTTCCTCTCTTTTTTCTCCTAATTTTTTTGTTTTTATTGTTGTGAAAAGGTTTTGGGAAGAAAAGAGCAAAAAATCTAGTATTGTGCATGCGTAGTTACATATAAATAGAGAGATTAGATACCCTAGACAAATAGATATCTACTAATTGAAGCATACATGTCAATCATGTTTAGCTTATTACATAAAGACTCAAACAATCTACTAAGTCTTTTTGTGAATATATCTACTAATTGTTCAGAAGGTTGTGCATAAGGAATGAAGATAATTTTTTTCATGATCATGTTCCTCATAAAATGACAGTCAACCTCAATATGTTTAGTACACTCATGAAAGGTTGGATTGTTTATAATGAAGATAGCAACTTGATTGTTGCACCGCATGGACATAGGAACCTCATTCTCAAAACCAAGCTGCTCTAACAGGAATCTCACCTACATCATCTCACATGCAGTCTGAGCCATAGATAGGTACTCTATCTCTGCACTAGATCTAGATACTACATTTTTTTTATGCTGCGTGATCAAGTTGCCTCTCACATAGGTGCAGAAGTCAGATGTGGATTTTTTGTCTTCTCTATCTCCTGCATACTCTGAGTTTGAGTAAGCTACAAGCCTGGTAGTTATTTTTTCTATAGACTAAGTCTTTTCATGGAGCACCTTTCACATATGACAAAACACGAAGAACTCCTGTTCAATGTACTCTCCTAGGCTCATGCATGAACTGACTTAGAAGGCCGACAATATATGAAATATCAGGTCTAGTCACAGTCAGATAAATGAGCTTACTTATCAATCTTGTGTACTGAGTTGGATTCTCCAACAATTCAGAATTACTATCCCAAAATGTCGGTGTTTGTTCAATGGGAGTGTTCTCTGGTTTGCATCTAAAAAGACCTGTCTTCTGTAAGAGATACAAAACATACTTTCTTTGCAACAAAGTCATCTTACCCTAAGCATAGATAAACTCGATCCCAAGGAAATATCGAGGGTTCCTCATATCCTTCATCACAAAATGAGTGTGAAGATGCCTCTTGACCTCTGCAATGTCCTGTACATCACTGCTTGTCATTAGTATATCATCCACATAAACTGCCAGAATCACACACCCACTAGCTGCCATAGAATTAAATGTCGGTTTCGTGTTAGACTTCGGTTCGACAAAAATAAGAAACGTGTCGGATATCGGTGAAAATGTCGGTGGAAACGCGGTAAATTTACGGAAGTCCATAAAAATGATCAAAAAACTTTAAATTTTAAATTGAAATTTTTGGATAAGCTAAAATAAGCAATAATCTACATCTTAAACTACTTAAATTAACTTCTTCAATATGTATCACATTAAAATACAGTAGATGGACCTAACAGAAATATCCTAAAGTATAAATAATACATAAAAATGTTTAATAAAGGTTTAGGCTAAATCATTATGCTACATGACCTAAATAACACTTAAATCATTATGTTAAATCCTAAAAAATTATAAAAAATTACTCATTTTTTAGAATCATTATGTTAGATCTATCATCTATGTGATGAATCGAAATATTATTAGGTTAAATCTTTATTTTTTAATTAATTACAAATTAAATATGAATATTTCTTAAATAAAAGAAAAGATTTACTGCATAAAGAAAAAAAGAGAGAAAATAATGGTTACAGTCATAAGCCTGGACATGATAGGATGGAAGCTTTCATCACTAAGCGTTATCAAACTATTAACTATTATATTATACTCTATATGTATTTCCAATTTGTTGGAAGGTAGTAAAACCTCTTTTACAAGGACCCAAAAAAAATAAAATAGATATAAGCCTGGATCTCTCGTCATAACTCACAAGTTTTAAAAGGAAAAAAAGAGATCGAGACATATCACACATGCCAACACTCAACAGACTTTAAAAGTAAAAAAAGGGGAAGGATACAGGGACGAACTTGGTTGGAGGTTGCAGTGGAGCGTCGTGTTCATGGAGAAATCTAGAAGACGAGGGCAGATCGACAGAGAGAAGGGCGGACGACGCAAGAGAAGCTTGAGGAGAACTGAAGAAGGCGTCGGATAGCAAAAACGGACGACGCTGGACGATCGACGACGTTGGAAGGCAAAGGCGGTCGACGCAGAACGGCGGACGATGCTGGACGGTAGGATGGTTGGTTGGACGACTGCCGGAGAAGCTTGAGGAAGAGGAGGAGAGGAGATGGGAGAAGGCACAGCTGGTCGACGAAGGGAATCAATGGCTTTTAAAGCCGCGTAGTCTGTGTCGATTTGTGGAGGAGGTGTGTCGGCTGATACGTGAAATTTTGCGTTAAAAACTACCAAACATCCGCCGATGTCCGCCGATGCCTCCGACATCCACCGCAATATCGTCCGACATAAGGTAAGTCGCGACATACGTTTAATGTCGTTTCTATAATTTGACCTAACGATACGTGTCAGCGAAATGTCGCCAACACGGATCGACATTTGGCACCATGCTAGCTGCTCTCCTGTAGAAGATTGAATGATCTACTGCATATCTTTGGAATCCACCAGCAAGGACTATCTGTTTGAACTTTTCAAATCATGCTCTGGTGCTCTACTTAAGACCATAGATCGCCTTCTTGAGTCTGCACATACGATCCTCCTCCTGAGCAACATATCCTAGAGGTTACTCCATCAAAACATACTCAGTCAGATTTCCATATAGAAAAGTATTTTTGACATCTAACTGACAAACCTTCTATGAGTAATTCACAGTCAGAGATAGAAACACTCTAATGGAGTTAAGACGAGCAATAGGAAAAAAGGTCTCCTCGTAGTATATCCCATAAGTCTAAGTGAAACCCTTGGCCACCAGTCTTGCTTTGTATTTGATAGTGTAGACCTATCTGCATGTGACTACTGTAGTGCTAGTAGGACGGGTCACTAACTCCTATGTGCTACAACTAGTAATTGCAGCTAGTTCTTCATCCATAGCAGCCTTCTAATGAGGAATGGAAAGTGTCTCCTGATAGGTTCTGGGAATAGTATGAGAAAAAAGAGACAGGACAAAACTACGAAAGCGAGGGTGAAGTGAATCATAAGAGACAAAGTGAGAAATAGGATGAGCTGTGCAAGAATGAGTATCTTTTCGAAGGGTAATAGGTAAGTCTGAGACACTAGTGGATGGATTTGATTTGTAGAGGAGGATGGTCCATTGGTGGAAGGCACTGGGGCATGCTGGCAGTGTTGATAAAACTACAGTGGACGAGTAGCTTTTGGTGGTAAAGTAAGTATTCCTAGAGGACTGTCACCTTCCAACTCAACGACTGATGGAATAGAGATATACACACTAGAGACAGAGGAACTGGATGGTGTAGACACATCATAATACGACTCAGACTCAAAAAAAGGTGACATCTGCAGACACAAAATATCGTTTGGTAGGTGGATGAAAACATCGATACCCCTTCTAAGTCTTGGAATCCCCCACAAAGATGCACTTGATGGACTGTAGAGGTAGTTTGTTCAAATTAGGGGAGAGGTCTTAGACAAACGCTATACCTAAAAACCCTGAGATAGGAGTAGAGGGTATCTAGACTAAACAGACTAGACTCAGGTTTTAGGCGACGCAGTGGAACTTCACTTTCAAGAGGTGTAAAGGGCATTCTATTGATAAAATAGGTGGCTATAAGTATAGTGTCAGATCACAACTATTTGGGTACATGCATATGAACTATGAGAATACGAGTAACATCTAATATGTGCCTATGCTTGCACTCTGCAACCTTATTTTGTTGAGTAAGTGTGTGGCCAAGATGTTTGATATATGATACCCAAAGAAGCATAGTATGAAGTGAACTTAGACCGAACAAATTCAAGTGTACTATCAATTTGCAAAAATTTAGGAGTAACATCAAAATGATTTTTTATTTCAGCCAAAAAATTTCTGAGTACATCATACACATGATTACGATCTTTAAGCAGATATACCCAGAACACTTTAGAAAAATCATCAACAAAAATTATATAATATCTATGATCTGATACAGACTGAACTCTAGATGGACCTAGACATCACAATGAATCAATTCAAATGCAGTAGTACTCGACACAAGATGCAATCTTTTGAATGAAACATGATGGTGTTTACCTAACTGACATGACTGAACATGAAACTAGACACCAAAGTAAGGCCTGCTGAAGCTTCTGGTGAGAGGGATGACCCAACCGGTAGTGTCACATGGAAGAAGACTTGGAAGCAGACGTCATAGAAGTTAATCCTTGAGGTATATCATCAAGAACCAGCAAATATACTCCATTTCCTCGCTCACGATCCATACCAATTCTCCTTTTCGTCTGTAAATCCTGAAAAGTACATTGGAAAGGAAAGAATATGACGTAGTAGTTTAATTATTTTGTAATGGCATTAATAGACAACAGGTTTATAAGGGAATCAAGAACAAAAAGAACATTGTCAAGTGAAATTTATGAAGAGACTTATACCACCTCTTCACCTGAAACAAGACACGTTCGGTCATTAACAATTACTACAGATTGAAACTCATGTAACTTAGATAAACAAGTAAACAAGTTATGTGTACCTGATATATGTGAGGAGGCATAAGAATCGATGATCTAGGAAAGGTCTTTGGATGTAAGAAGGATACTAGTACATGAGGAGCAAGCATAGGTAGTCGTGACAACAGATTCTGTGACCTTTAGTTGCCAGAACTACTCATAATTTGTCAATGAAATTGTAAAGGTCGGTTCTTCAATAGTAGTAGTAGTAGTAGCGGACTCTATGGTAACATTGGCTATCTGTGGTCGGCTAACCAAATCCCAATACTTTTCAATCCTGTGCCTCAATCGTCCATAGTGTGTACATCGAGGACGTCCACTTGTCTCACCTTGATCACATCCTCCACCATGAGAATTGTCACGACCTCGACCTTGAGTAACGGTCATGGTTGACGGGACTGACACTGTAGAAAGATGTAGCAGTAGAGATACGTAGAATCTTTGCAAATGTAATTTGTAGGTCGGGAATACTGTCCGATGTCAACACCAGACCCTGATCTGATAGCTAATGTCAGGGTTTAGGCTAGCAAGATACACTACAATTGCCAACTCCTCCCTGTACTGGCACAGTCTCGTAATGTCCACTATCAAAGGTTGATACACATCTATCTCATCCATAAGAGCACGAAGGCGAGTGTAATGCTCCTGAACCGATTGATCTCCCTGTCAAAGAGTAAATAATTGCTCATATAACTCACAAACACGAGAAATGTTTTTCTCATAACCGTATGTGAGGCAAAGTGTCTCATTTCTTCTTTGCAGGTCGCAACAATATGATTCTACGTGCAATTGAGGGTTCCATACTGTTAGTCATCCAGGTGATAACCGCAGCATCATCAGTTAATCAATCTTCATAGGTATCAAATTTTACGTCGGGAGGTGCTACTTGTATTCTTAAGAAATGAATCCTGAGAGGCCATCTTAACCAAAATATATAACGAAAAACAGGCACAATATGGTTTGAAAAAGAGAAATTGTGAATCAGAATGTTCACCATGGTGTGTGGATGTGACGTATCTACACAACGAAGACTAGAGACTAGGATAAGGCCTAGAACATGGCCTATATTGTCAACACACCGTACAAGAAGGGTCAGATTGCCCTTTTAGACCCTCAGGAGAGAGAAAAGAGCATCATCGGTGGTTGGACTGGTGTCGGTGACCCTTGAATAGCCGGACAACGATTGGCTGTGGCCTGGACGGTCGACGAGGGTTGGATGGCAACTGGGGAGGCTGGAGGAAGGGGTGTTGGCGGTTGGAGAAGGCTGTGCCAGCATGGGAGGCACGGGACAGTGGCGGGAGGGTGGCCGGAGACGGCGACGGGTGGCTATCGACGAGCTACTCTCTTTTCCTTCTTTTTTATTAGGGTTTTCTATACTCTGATACCATGTGAAGAGGTTTTGAGGAGAAAAGAGTAAAAAATCTATTATTGTGCATTTGTAGTTACATTTAGATAGGAAGATTAGATATCCTAGACAAATAGATATTTAATGACCCATTTACCCATGAAACAATAACACATAAAATAACTCTAACAATTGTGTTTCATCCCTGCAACTTTGGACAAGTGTTTTTAGTAGAGTGGTTGGGCAGGTTCTTCCCTGCCGATACTATCAACAAAATTTTGATCACTTCGCACCTAATTAACAAAAAGATTCTGTAGGAATGTGACCCTCTGTTACATATTCTTTTACAGAAAAACACTACGAGTTTTCAGAGATTTATGTTACATCTCTTTTAATTTGACTGTAATGTGTACTTTGGAAACCTTACCTTGATCATAGAAGTTTCTCTTTTAACTACAAGATTGACTTGGTTACTTTACCCATTTTCTTGGACATGGAGGGAAATCTTTGAGGATAAGAATAGTACACCAAGTATCCTATCCACTAAATGAACTTTCATTACTGTTCACTGATTTTTAGCATTCACATATTCAAAGTTGCTTGACCTAATTGTAGAAGTTTACTGTGTGGTTCATAAACTTTTACAGTACTATGGATAATTATGCTTGTCATTATGTCAGTGATGCCACTATCTCTAATAAAAATAGCTTACATTTTTATGCAGATATTATCGTTCAAGCTCAATGTGGGTCATTTTCCTCATCTGGCAGATCTGGTGACCAGAATTAACTACAATCACTTCTACATGTCTGATAATGGCAACTTGCTAACTGTACCAAATTTCGAAACCACCGGTACTTTTTTTTCAAGGGGAGAAAATCTTTTCACAGGTTTAAATTGCGTCAAAGAGAATAAGATTCGTGATACAGAGTGGCCCTGATGAGTCATCCGAATACAGAGTGGCGGTTATGCCGGGCTAGTGCATGGTCACACCAGTTACCCTGATGCTAAGAGAACTGATACATGATGGAAACAACCAGTACTAAATTTGCAAAACCTTCCCTGGTATGAATGATTAATTAACTGCTCTTCTGCATAATGCTTGTTTATGGTGCAATTCCTTGTTTTATGGTAAATAGTTAGCGTGGTTTATCCTTCACCATACATACCGTAATTTTCCTTCTCAGGCAAAGGCATAGATGAGAGTCACTTTCTTCACTGGTTTTATATTAAAAAAAGAAAGAAAGAACATAGAACTCGTTTAATTTCTGTTTCAGTTATTAGAATTGACAGTGCACACATGACGCTTTATCTTCTCTTCTTCTTTTTCGGAACTTTGTGGAATACCTTGAGAACCAACAAGTGCAACTGTAGTCCTGTTACGAACCACTTCTGATACTGTGCGGAAGTGCTTCTATGCCTGAAACGACGGAACAATTCGAAATGGTTGTCGGGAAGTAAAAAAGCCACTCCCAGAGTCACACAGAGCTAAAGCTGTGGGGGTGCCAATTTCTGTGCGTAAGTGCTTCCTTGCAGACGTATGTTTTCCAAACAGTATGCCCAAACAGAGCCTGTGTAATTCTGAGATTCTTGATGATACTTTGATCTTGTAATATTTAATTTATTTATATAATTAAGCGGCCGTCAACTCATTCAATCATATAGAAAAGTTATTTGACTGTATTATTTACAACTAGCGTAGAAGTAAATTTGTTGCACAATAGGTGTACATGTATTCGGTTATTTTGTTCAACTAATCTCCTTTTAATTCTATAGGTTCTGTGTTAATTCATTTATTTGCTTCTATTCTCTTTCATATCACGTGTAATGATATTCATTTGGCTTATATGTAGTGTAAAAAAACTGTTTTTGCAATCTATATTTCTAGACAAAATGTATAAGAAGTTGATTAGAATAGTAGGTGGAAGATACAAAAACTAGAAGTACACATTCGTTGGTTCAAATTTACTAGTTCTAATCAAGTTGAACCAACTTTTATGGTTTGCTTTGGCATTTATATAAACAATAGTTTGATTTTCTTTGAGAATTTTGCAAGTGGATAAAAGATGGGTTTGATATTGGTTTGAGGGTCGGTTTAGTCATATATTCATAAATATCTATATCTATATACATATAATTAAATATTCCAAAATGTAGGGATAAATTTATATGTTTATTTTAGTTAAACTTGTTATGGTTTTAGAATGTTGTTATATGTTAATTTTAACATTATTTTAAAAATTATTTTCTAAGTTAGAAAAAAATGTAATATACTTAACCATGTGTTGTATTTTAGTTAATTATTAATCAATATTTTTTTTATTTTAACCTTATAAATTATAACCAGACCTGTCAAATGGATCGTGTCGTGTATAAATATGTATACTATACATATATGTTAAATCTAAACATATATGTTAGCGTGTATATACGACATGACTCGTTAAGTACACGTTTAAGTGAAATCGTATCATTTTAACACGATAACGATTTCATTGACACGAGTACACGTTTATTGTACGGTTACACGTTTAATACAAGATTACACGTATATTATATGTTTAACATTTACACGTTTTGTACATGTAGAAAAATCAAAGATAAATCAATAAATCATGAAACCAATCATTCAATAATATTTCACAAGTTCCATTGTTCCATATGTTAATATCATAAGTTTACAACATATCATAAATATCTATTATTCAAAATAATGAAAGTTATAATTTATATACATGATTAGGTAACATGTATTTATCGTGTATTTATTAGGTTTTCTACTTTAGACACGAAAACTATTCGTTTAATAATCGTATATATCGGATAGACACGATAAGTACACGAGACATGATAAGGATAAACTCAAATACGGTTATATCGTGTCGTGTTATCGTGTCAGAAATTGACAGGTCTAATAATAACTTAAAAAGTAAACAATAAAGCTTAAATTGAATCAAACCAAAGTGAAGATCAAATGGTTCGGTTCGGTTTAGTTTTAATAATTAAATGGTCTGATTTGGTTTCAATTTTATCTAAATTGATTAATATGATTTAGTTTGTGGTTATTTCCAAAATCGAATTAAATCAAATCATTTGTACCCTTGACAAAAACCAAAACAAAGTGCAGCGCACCCCAGCCAGAATAAGTAGTTCTGAGGTATTGAGGCTATGCATTGGGCAACACAAAGCTTGGTTTTTATGATTTTCTGGGCATGACAGGAGACCCAGTGGAAACTCTTGCATAACTGACTAAATGATCGAGACATCTTGGATGTCTCATTCCCTGCAATGATGATCACCCTTTTGTCTCTCATCAGTTAAAAATCACGAAAGCCCTTCTATTTAGAGTGCTTGACTTGATGTTTTGGGGCTTTTTCGTTGAATGTTTTTTTGGTAATCGGTAGTTGTATTTCTTTTTATAACTTCAAAATTTACATTCGCAATAAGGTAATGTTAAAAGATCATATGAATATTACAAAAAATGTCCCGTCACATAGTAGGTGATCAAAAGCCCAAAAAATGAGATGTCCTAGTGTTGATGAGAAATAAGGCAATCAACACAGAAAATTGGATCAACCAGCCTCCAAAAAAAATAAGATCCTATGAGATACAAGTTCAATATTAACCAATGGTTAAAAATGGCCTTGAATTGATGAAGTGTCAAGGGCTATCTCACATTCGGAAGCCAAATCCTGCTCCCCTCTCTGCTCTGTCTAAAAGCAGATACAGTCAGTAGATTCTCAGCCTTTTCAAATTCTGTAGTCAAAGAATCTACCCAACAATGAAACATAGCAGTAATGTCATTCAAAATCATAAGTAGATTTCTATGTAAATTTCTGAAGATTCTATTCTTTTTTCACTGGATGTTACTACTCAATTTTGCTGAGGTTCCCCTGAACTAGTAGCATTAGTTACTCCAGAAATATTATTGCTAGCATGATCCAAACCATCTTGTTTGAGCTTCTTCCTCTCGTCCTTCAAATCTATCTTCGATGCGCTTCTTTCTTCTTTCAACTGATTCTCCAAATGATCCTTTTCTCCTTTAGTTTGTCCGTGTCCTCTGTCATTTCCCTTATCTTCATTTCAAAAATCATCTCTGTCTCAAGCTGAGAATGATTGGTTTTTTATCACCAAGCCCATCATCTGCTCAACATATTCAAGTATCCTCTCTCCATGTTTCCTACTACTTGATTCAGCATATGATCCTTTTGATCTCCTCGGTAAGTACTTTTGCTTTGTTTTTTCGTTTTATCTTTTACCTACTTTGGGCTGCCTGTTAAGGGTAGTACAACTTTCTTAATAGACGAACTCTCAATCTCTCCTGATGTAGACTACTGATATAGGGACACCAGATATGTACATAAGCAAATCACATAGGAGATTAAATTAAAAATTTCTAACACTGTAAAGCACAATTATAGATATAGTTAATAAAGCACAATATACCTCATCAGGAGAAAATTCAAAAATTTATTTCCAATTTCCCTTCAGGGAACGTACCCATTCGTAAAGCATTTGTTCTGCGGCAGGCACATACATATTTGCATGTTCATGAGTTCTAAACTTTTTTATTATGCGTTAGTTCCCTTTTGTAGATTGTCTTCACGTAATTTGATTTCATTCTTGCATTTCCTTACGTATACTAATGTTCTTGAATAGCAAGGGACTAGTTGTAAATGTGCCAAGCACTTACATTTTGGACATAGTAAGCCATTTTCGTAAGCAACCATTAGTATACTGTGCAAAACAAAGAACAATAGCCACGTCCTAACAAAAGTTTCTAGTTTAGTTCTAGTTTTATCTCGACTCATATTCCAAAGCTTAGTTGCTGTACTATTACAATCTAAGGCTCTAGCATCTTCTACAATCTTTTTAACCAATGGTATTGTGGATGGATTTTTGTGGGAGTTGATGAAGGTTGTCGTCGTGTCTACTCATTTCAACGGCTTTTGTGATCGTCATTTGTCTTTTGTTGAAGTCGACTGTAGACACCTCAATTTTCTGATTTTGCAGGATGGAGATGTGGTGGCTGAGCTTAAACCCTCATTAGGCCATTTTATTCATGGAGACTCAATTAGACCCATGAAGGTCCACAAGCCCATTTAGCTCATTGAGGCTTACCTAAACCCATTTGGGCCTAGGGGGGCCCTCAAGGCCCACATAGGCCCATGGAGGCCCATGAAGCCTAGAAGGCCTACAATGGCTCAACTTACATATCCTCCTATTTGTTTCTCCATGGATCAAATCTATTTCCATATTCTTTTTCTCCCTTAATCACCAAAGTTCTCCTACATAATTCAAATATTTCATTATTTCATCATCACACCACATCTCACTGAACCCATCTTCTCCACCTTAACTCCACACGAATCCAGCTCAGTCAACCTTCCTCACTGAGCTCATCGCAATCCAGGTCTCACCATTGATCCAGCAAATTACAAAGCATCCCCAGCCATCAGATCAGTCGCCGGAGATGGCTGGATCGTCGTTCATCTTGTCGGCGACCAAAGGGGACAGGATGGAGCGCGAGGGGGACAACCGTTAGAGCCTGCTGGGTCGTTAGGAGCACAACTAGTGGAGGTTAGAGGACTGTTAGTTGTCTGTTAGCTGGGAGTGGGTTGTTACGGTGGGAATTTGTTGGGTTTCTTACCTATATAAAGAGGAGGATGCCAGCGTTTCTGGAGGGCTAGACCATTTGAGAGAGAAAACTGAGAGCGAGAGAGAGAGAGAACCAGAGTGCCAGAGCGAGGAGAGGGACTGCAGAGGAGGCAGACATCCGGCGATGTGTCTCCAATCAGGTACATGCTTTTGACCTTCCTAAATTGTCTGAATTATAGATTTCTAGGCCTTTTCCTCTCTTCCTGGGCCAGTTCCAAGGGATCCAGAGCGATCCCTTGGCCTCCGGCGCTCCGTCGAGCCCCGACGTTGCCCAATTCCCGCGACAGAGGTGGGGGGGGGGGGCGCAATCCAGGAAGTGTCCTGGACCCCTCGAGTCTTCCCTCTTCTTCCTCTAGTCTTCCCAGAGCTTTTTCACCCCATGCCTCGCCACTCCGCCGCTCCAGAAGCCCGCGCCGAGATCGCCGGAGAATCGCCTGGATCCCGGCGTCGTCGGAGAAGATGACGGAGTCCAGAGGTCGACCGCGCGCCTCCTGCATCGTAGAGCACCTCCGATCATCCAGGATCACTCCACCACCTCCTGCGAAGACTCCCGAACCTCTGGATCCACGCCGCGAGCCCCCGATCGTCCCAACAACGCCGCTCGCCGGAGGAAGCCATGGCGACGGCAGTCAGGCCACCACCTCGCTCCACCAGCCTCCACGCCGCTCCAGAGGAAGCCCTGGAGCGTCACGCAGCCACCAGGACCCTTGGATCGCCGCTCCTCAGCCTCCGGAGAGCTCCTTCTTCCCCGACGCTATCGTCGGAGCACCTCGACGACGAGGTAGGTGGGGAGATCGTTCCAACCGCTGGATCATCCATCCGCTCCATTGGATGTGTTCCTTGCTTCTCCCTCTTGCTTCCCGTGGGAAAGCTTTGTTTGCCCTTCTCCGGCGGTCGTCGGCGGCGTGCTCCGTCGCCGGCGACCGTCGTTTCTTTTTCAATTTAAAAGCTTTTTTAAAAAAAACTTTATTTTAAATAAAATCTGGGCTTTATGTTTTTCTTGCAAATAAGTCCTTCTAGAATTACTTTTTGGTCTTTTTATTGCATATAGGTCCTGCAATCATTTTTCTAAAATGTTTCGAATAAAGTTTTAACTGAAAATATTACATGTTTTACCCTGAACATTTAAAATAATGTTTTCTGAGTTTAAAAC
>JAMKQA010005409.1:0-17102 GCA_024699735.1 Posidonia australis
GAGTGTGAATCTCAAGAGCCATATAATCGCCGTTTAAGATATAAAATCTGTCTTATATTAAGGTGAAATACCATATATCAAGTACAAATATACGTATTTAAAAAAATAAAAATAAAATCATAGCTTGCAAACAAACAGTAATTATTAAACTGATCCGTTCTCCCGACCTCTGCACGTGGGCATCCAAATCTCACTCCACTCCCTCCCTCTCCACGGACTACGATATTTACTCTCTCTCCGACCTTCCTCTGTTATCTGTACTTCCTTGCGGAGCTCCATCAAACCCCAGTCTTCCATTCTTCCGATCCACACCCCCTTCTTCCTCCTGTTCTCGTTCTTGTGGCGTGCGTCCGCCCTCCTCTTTTATAGGGAGAGAAAGCGTTAGCGGTGGCGATGGTGGCCGGAGACGACGGGGGTGAAGGGATGCAGTGCGGCGACCACCCCTATCGCTCAAACCCCGGCGGGATCTGCGCCTTCTGCCTCCAAGAAAAACTGGGTAAGCTTGTAAACTCCACTAAAACCACCACAACGTTCTACCCTGTCCTTCCTCCCACTCACCACTCCACCTCCACCTCCACCTCCCCTCCTTCCCTTCGCACATCCGCCGCCGTCGCTGCCAAAACCCACATCACTGCCACCGTTAAAAATGATGGTTCAGCTGCGAATAAGGCCCGGCGTAGCAGCCGACTCAGGATCCCGTTCTTCTACTATGGGTCGAGTCATGGGCATATGAAGAGGAGGAAGAAGAAGAGCAGTGTTGGGTCTACTACAGCTACCACTAAGCCCGCCACTGCCAAAAGCACTACCGGTGGAAGTGGGTTTGTGTTGAAGAGGAGCAAGTCTGTGGCGACGAGGGTGACCGCTCCTGGTTTCTCCGAGGGAGATCCGACGGCCATAGTCGACAGCCCAAGGAAGAGATGGTTCTGGTCTTTCCTCCACTTCTCCTCCGACTCAACTGGAGATCTCAAGCACAAGCATCAACATCAACAGGAGCAGGAAGACCATCAGCCAAACAAGGCTTCAGAAATTACACCCATACTCAAACCCAACAGCATCAGCAGCAGCAGCACCACCACCACCAGGGAAGAAGAGCCCAACACGCCCAAAAAGGATCAGGCGGTGGCGGCGGTGGTGGACGAGGCGGAGAGCCCAAGTGGGAGCCAAGCGCCCTCTTCCTTCGGGAGGAAGGTGGCGAGATCGAGATCGGTCGGGTGCGGGAGCAGGAGCTTCTCCGGGGACTTCCTGGAGCGCATCTCCACTGGGTTCGGCGACTGCGCTCTCCGGAGAGTGGAGTCTCAGAGAGATCCCAAGCCCAAGAATGGGGAAGAGGAAATGGAGTCGAAGAGGCAGCAGAGGGTGAGATGTGGTGGGATCTTTGGTGGGTTTGGGATGATTTCTTCCTCCTCCTATTGGCTTCCGGTCGAGTTCAGTGGTTGTGCCGGTCGCATCTCCGGCGGTGGTAGTGGCGGCATTCCACATTGCCGGGGGAAGGGGTGGGGGTGGGCCTTCGCAAGCCCAATCAGGGCATTCCGCCCTTCTTCCTCCAAATCCTCCAATACCACTATCCGTCTATCCCCACCACCACCACCACCATAACTACTGTTATAATATGAATGGCTGTTCTTTTCGTTGTTCTTGTTGTTGTCTATCTCTGTTAGAGCAGCAATTTGTGAAGAACCCTCATAGTCTATGTCACCATTAATCGAAGCAAATGTGAACAGCAAGTGAAATCTGTGAAAGATTTGCATCAGTTACGTTTAAAATCCATGTGGGTTTGAAGTCTTTGCTCAGGATTTGGTACCTTTTGGGGAGTGAAGAAAGGAGATGGCGACGTTAATGAGATCGACCGACCGACCGACCGACCGACCAACCAACCAAGGGAAGGAGGAGGAGGAGGAGGAGAACGAGGAGAACCCAGCATTGCCATCAGTCACCACCACCGCCACAGTCATTTCTCCATTTTGTGTTTTCTAGATTCTGTACGCCAACTACTCCCATAAGGCTACAAGTTAATAACACCCACATGCTTACTTTTGGAATACGAACAGGACGACGACTCCACTTTACTATTCTACCACATTTGGAGACAACTGCCACCTTCATGTCCGTAGTGATGCTTCTGAACATGCGAACATGTTGGTGCTGTTGCTTTCCGTGCAAAGTTGGGTTGCTTTTCTCTTCTTTTCTGTTCCTCTCCTCTCTTCTCTCGTCTCTCTTCTCTTTCTCTCCCTCTGTTTGTGATTGTTTCTTGGGCAGATATGGAATTTGAGAGGAGATGTTGTTTGGGTTGCTGTTCTGTTGACTGGAGCTTTGGATGTAGTGTGGCGGGGCACATGCATCATGCATGCTTGGCGTTGTGACAACGGGGCCACTTCTTTCCTTGTGCGCATACACACGCCTTTCCAATGCTGTGGAATGCTGCTGGGTTTCACTTTTACCCACACATTGGGAGATGGGAACAACTTTGAGGTTTGAGAATTGAGGCTGCTGAGATCCAATGTGAATGGATGGATGGATGGATGCGTGCGTGCTTTAGATTATCTGTTTCGGTACTGGAATGCCTTGCATTCGTGGAAACGAACGAACAGGTGGTGAATCAAACTAATAAAGTAATGCAATAGCGCAGTGGTGGCGAACTTCTCTGGAAAGCACGTACGCGTCGCGATCAAATCTGGATGATGTGGCTTGGAACAGTGGGATCCGACCATGGCCATTAATGTACCTAACAAACAAACAAACCATGGTAACGGTAGAGTCTGTTTGCGCAAATGGCAATGCGTAAGGTTGAGTGGAGAGTGGAGACCACCCATGTCCATGTGGTACGTACAAGGAATAGGAAGTGGTTTTGCGAGATTAATTTCAAGATGATCATTCCAGATTTTGTTAATTTGTTTTTAGATTTGGCAGTTTTTTTTATGTTATCAGTTATATCCTAGATTTTATAACCAGTGTTACTTATATCAGCATAAATTTGCGCTTAAATTTCAACTAAATAACTGCAACTGGTTTGTTTTGATTCAAGTTATTCTCTAGATAACCTGGAAAGAAAGAAACAGTAGAATTTTTCGTGGTTCTTTTAAACATTCTTATATTATAATTTCCAATATCATTGGACTAATGAGGCATTGGTTAGATTCTCTTTTACTAGGGTTTGAAAAGGAGGATCTGAGGAATTTATTAACCTCTATGAAAGCTGTTTGGGTTGAGAATCTTACAGTCTCTTCAGATGCTCCTCCACCCTCTACTGATTCCATCTTACATCAAGCTGCTGCCGTTGAAGACATGGGGCAGTAGTCTTAATAGCTTTTTATATATTCGAACTTTATTGTCAGCTCCGCTGGTTGGTCTGTACTAATGGCATGAACATTGTCTTATTTTTTCTGTGTTTTATTTTATGTACTATGGACTCCTGATTTCCTTGGAATTTTTTCGTTGGGATAGATATCTAATACTACTTACTATTGTTAAAAAAAAGGAAAAAAAAAAGATGATCATTCCAGATTAACACTTAAAATCCTCATTTAGTTTTAAATCTTTCTTCATCATCCTTAGCTCATCTAGATTATATGATCGGTGGTGAGGATGCATTCACTTAAGTAGTCTGTAATTATCTGATTGGTAGTGAAGTTTTTTTTTTTTTGTAGTTGTATAAAAGGTTGGGAGTACTATTTTCATGGATATTAAATAAAAGTAAAAAAAAAAAAACTAGTTAGTTAAAAAAAGAAGAAGCATTCACTAAAGTATGTATTTTGAAAAAAATGGAAAAAGAAAAGTAGGGGTGTACATAATTTAGTTTGGTTTTAGACCAAACAATAGAA
Source organism: Posidonia australis (assembly GCA_024699735.1). NCBI lineage: Eukaryota > Viridiplantae > Streptophyta > Magnoliopsida > Alismatales > Posidoniaceae > Posidonia > Posidonia australis. The sequence goes on from JAMKQA010005409.1 coordinate 3,819, forward strand.
CTGTAGTAATAAATTGAAATCAAATCGAATCTTCAATAAATCAAATTGGATCGTGGTTTGATTCATGGTTTGTAGTTTTTTTTTTTTTTCAAGTTGTAAGGTTAATATAAATAAAATATTGATTAATAATTAATTAAAATACAACACATGGTTATTGGTTAAGTATATTGCGATTTTCTTAACTCAGAAAATAGTTTTGAGGTAATGTTAAAAATAATATACGATAGCATTCTAAAATCATACTTGTTTTATCTTTTATAAAGTTTAACTCGAATAAAAATATAAATTCATACCTAAATTTAATGATATATATGTGTATAAATACGTAGATACTTATGAATATATAAAATAAAAAGGCATCATCAAGGTGTCAAACGGAATAATTGCATCTTATGCTTGCCTTGAACATTTGTTCATTTCAAGTAAGATCAACCTCAAACAAACATCGATAAAAGATTCGAGTCTAGTTCGCATCACAGCACAGAAGACAAATCTTTGATACCCAAAGCTTATGGGACCTTAAAACGAGTTCATTCAACCTTCCGCACGGGTCCGGTTCAGGATCGACCACCGGCTCAGCCAACGGCCCAACCAAGTGCTCGCAGGAGTCGATTTGGTTTGAGCTCCAAGCGGCCTCCTAAACCCACATCGGCCGACCAGGGCATATACAAAAGGACAAGGGCGACCGTCCCACCTCCTCGTCCCCTCCTTCTGTCTCCATTTCCCAAGTGGTTCCGTTTCGAAGCGGTAGCGGCGATGGTGCGGCTTACGGCGGACCTGATCTGGAAGAGTCCGCACTTCTTCAATGCCATCGGCGAGCGCGAGCTGGACCTCCGAGGTATCGTCGCGTCCTCGAAACCCTAAACCCTGATCCTAGGGTTTTTCGCTGACGGATTTGTTCTTCTTGTTGCCGTTGTTGTTCAGGGAACAAGATTGCGGTGATAGAGAACGTGAGCGCGACAGAGGTGAGTGTTCTGCAAAGTTGAGTTTTTTTTTTGTTTTTAAAATTTCTGAGACCGATGCCATTTTCTATGGGCTAGTCGAAGTGTGAATTGGAAGCTCTCTTCAAGTGGAAGTTCCTTTTTTTTTTTTGGTACATGAAGTGCTTGGGTTTGTGTAATTTAGTGTAACAACACTACAGTTAGTCGGTGAGTTACTGCTCGTCCTGTGTATGGTTGTTGAATGGTGCTTGTTCGACCAAGACTGGATGAAATGGGACCAAGGAAGTGTGAACCGTGCATTTAGGAAAGGCCATCGATAAAGGAAATTTGTTTGAAACTTGTATTCAGTAAAAATTCTGTTTCCCGTCACCTTTATTTCTTAGAATGTAGGATTCTTTCTTCTCGTTAGAAATGCCACAGGAGCAAAACAGCGTATGATATGGGTTTATGAGAATACAACATGTCTATGCGCTCACTATGAACCTAGCATGATTTCTGGAAGGTGTATAATTTTTGTTGGATTTGTCATACTTTGGTGTTTGACAGGATCAATTTGATACCATTGATCTCTCTGACAATGAGATTGTCAAGCTGGAAAACTTCCCTTATATGAATCGGCTTGGAACTCTACTGATTAACAATAACAGAATCACTCGTATCAACCCTAACATTGGAGGTTAATACTTTTGAATCTTTTTTAATTAAGCTTCTTTTTGTCAATGGTTGTTCTAATTTTTTCCCTTTTTTGCAGAATATTTGCCGAAGTTGCATACCCTAATTCTCACCAACAACCGCCTTGTAAACTTGGTTGAAATTGACCCGCTTGCTTCTCTTTCGAAACTACAGACTCTCAGCCTCATGGATAATAACATTACAAAAAAACCAAATTATCGCTTATATGTAATTTACAAATCAAAAAAGCTTCGCTTGCTGGATTTCAGGAAAGTTAAACTTAAGGTGAGTTGATCTAGTGGTGTGATTTCTTTTTTTCTTTAATATTTTCCTTCTATACCTGAAAACGATATCCTTATCAAGCATTTTTTTGCCTTTTGAAACTTTTTTTGAAACTCAAAAACACATTTTGTGCTCTGTTTGGATACACACCTCTTTATGGAAAACAAGATAAGTGTTTTTATTGTGGTTTATATGAAACTATCACAGAAGCATTCCACATAGCAAACTGAGCGTCCTGTTGCACAAGAAAATCTATCTCATTTTGACAGGAATTATCCATCTAAATGTTGTGGCATTAAATAGGCTACGTAGGTTAGTATCGACATAATGGCTAAGGCTCAGTTGTCCACTTTCCACTTGGATGGGCTCATCAGGACACTTATGTGGTTCAGTCTGGTCGAGTTTGCTAATTAAGTTGGTGGGAAGATTTAACATCATCTGATTACTTGACTAATGGAATCTTAGTCAGCTGCATGTATTTCAAGGATATAAGAAATGGACTGAGTAATATCCATTTAAGTATATCTTCATTGGTCATGAGATTGACAACCTCCTATCATACCGGTGTTTAGAGTTGTTTTAGATATTCACATTGATAATAATATTAAGCTTGGATAACATTGTGGAGCTTTTATCACTTTTCTAAATGTTTAGAGGTTGCTAGTTCTCTAACTTTAGTTTCATTATGTGTCATATTTATCAATTACAATTTTTTTTTCATGAGTAAATTTTTAGGATGACCATACCATAAGTCACTGCACTATAAACCAAATATAGAATCCATTTCGACCCACTTTTGGACAGCTTCTAGACCGTAACTTTTTGTAGAAGCTAGAAAAACCCAGAAGTAATCCCAAATGACCACTTCCTCTGAGATTCTACGAGAAGCCACCAACTTATGGCCCTTTTTTCACACCTTAAATGCAGCTTCTACAAAATCCCAAAAAAATGTAGCTTTTGATAGAAGCTGAATATATTACCATCTAGTTCTCAAATGTCCTTGTCGATTTCACTCTAATTACCTTAAAATGCCATTACTAGTTACCACAATGGCATCATTCATTCCCAAATCAAGCCTTCAATAGTTCAAATAAAAATTTAAGCTATGGGTATGCTCTATACTAAAATCTAACAATTAGGAACCTTTAACAGTTCAAAAATATAGAACTAGAACAAACAAGAAAAAATCATTAATCTAGCAAGTGCATATTTCAATTCATTAATCTAGCAAGTGCATATTTCAATAATAAACAAGGTTAAAATTGTCTTTTGACAATTTCAAAATCCATAAACACCAACCTCCGTAAATTTGCCAAACTAACTTTTGGGAGTGTGTAGCTAGGATCTGGCTTTTGGGTTCTTTCTCTAGAAGTTGACTTTTGGGTTTTTCTTAGAAGCTCACTACTTGGAGTTGTGTTTCCAAGCAGACCTATAGTCTATTTTTACACTTGGTTGGTTTTTTTTGTCGATTTCTTGTATTGAGATTCAAACATTGTTGTCGTCTCTCGTTTGTTATGTCAAGGTTGTCAATGTGTTCCAATCATTGCTAGAGATTGGGAAGTAATTTGTTGTTGTGTGGTAATGAATAGGAAAATAATAATTATCAGTTAAAAGTCTGTTGAAATTGTAATTTTGTTTGAAACTTGTGCAAATTAGGGAGCTGGAAGGTGAGTTTTGGTGACTTGGAATGTGAATTTTGTAACTTAGATTCTATGTGGGTTTAATTTTTGTTTTTGCTTGTTTTACCTAGATGACTCACTGAAATGGTATAGATATGAACAGGGGACATATGTCGAAAGCTTCAAATAAAGATGTTAGGAAAGTCTGCAGTATCATTTCTTTAAGTTGTTGAAGATTAAAATTTAAGTGGATACTTTGCAAGTTCAGTTTCATTGTTTGGAAGAAGGATTTAGTTTTGGCATTTAAGTTACCAATGGATATTGAAATTCAGGAGGCAATGTAGTTGGTTTGATTTAGTAAGCCTGATGTTAACAAGGGGAAGATATAATTATTTTAACAGATTTAAGGTGTGGTTGGTGGATTCCTGTTTCTGAACTTGGACACTCGATGTAGAATGTTGTATTTGTCGCATTGTGGATTCCTGCTTTCATATACTGCCAGGGAGATAAACAAGTAACCTAAAATGATTTTTTTTAAAAACTTTATTGGAATACGTATACAGCTAGCGAGATTGATTAATCAGCCTATATCAAGTTTCAAGATAAGCTTTACAAAGTGAACATGCTAGGAAGCTGCTTTGGAGTGTCAGAGCTTTCCATTTTTGCTACTACACCTATAAGTGCTACCATTCATTACCGGTGCTGCTCACAAGGCATATCAGATTTTACTTTCTTTTAATTCACTATTTCTTTTCAGATGTTAACTTCTCATCTATTCAACTTTTCTATATAACATTGGGTGTCTCTTTTGTGTAGAAACAGAGAGTAATTATTATATTTAATCGATTTTAAAAAAATTCCCCAGTGGTTAGTACATTTAGTAATTTCTGTTACCTAAAAGTTTTGACTGTACAGTATCTTTTTCTAATTATGGTCTTTTCCAATTGAAGCTATATGGTATTTTTGTAGCTTTATCTTTAGCAAAACAAATATTAAGCTTTGCAGAGTTGCAGCAGACTGCTGTTCTTTTCCTTTGTCTCATCAGATTCCAATAACAGTGTTTTTTAAATAGGAGAGGACTGAAGCCGAAAGAATGTTTGCTTCAAAAGAAGCTGAAGAGGAGGCTAAAAAAGTACCTGTCAAGACATTTACACCTGGTGAGGTGCCACAGATTGTTGAAGCATCAAAAGAAGAAGAGAGCCCTAAAGTTACTGCCCCCACTCCCGAGCAAATCACAGCTATTAAGGTACTTAACATGTGTTACAAACTTCTGGAATTCCTTGGATTAAAATGTTATAGAATTTACCCATGTGCCAATGTTTTAAATTATGTTAGGTACTTGGAGATGGTGTAGTTTCCATATGCAAATTTAGATTCTCTTGGGTTTGAGTTTCTATTAACATAATATTGTTTAAATAATGCTAGGATTAATCATGACAGGAAACTGTACAAAAATCAGACTAGAAGATTGAAAAAAAAAGAAATAAATAAATAATGCACTGCGAATAGCTACTTGCCTAGATTGTACCAACTCTCTTGCCTTACATAATCCCAAGCAGTACCTCACCCAATTAATAAGCTGATGATTAACAACATTGCTTAACTAATGTAAATGAAAAACGATGGGTATTGAAAAAAGCAGGGGTACTGTCAGTATCTTGTTCCAGAGCAGTGAGCTCAACCAACAAGTGGTGTGTGGAACCAATTATTTTGAAAGTAGAAAGATAGACGTGTGGAACCTTTTTTGACTTGCCTATTCTTTATTCTGGTGGCAGCCCCAGTATGCAACTTTCGAAAAGTAACCCACATGCTTTGTACGTTTGCAGCAGGTCTAGCTTTCGACCCAACTCCTGCCAATAACACTTAAAAAAAGAGCTACCCACAAATAAATGATCATCATCCTTTGGTAATGTGCCAAAGAAACAGAAGTGACACATACATACGAATAGATTTCGTTGTTGTGTAGTTTAACAGATGGCAATGAATAATAATTTAAAAGACAATCTGGACCTTTAATGGTGATTTGACCTTCCAAATTCAATAGGTAAAAGGGCAGAGTAGAGCTGGCAAATTCTCTTGATAGAAAATGGAAACCTTCTTTAACAATAAACTTGTAGCTCAAGGTTGGAGTATCGTAATGGTGTCTCAAGGTTTGCATTGTTAGACATGCATAGGCTTCCGTTGGTATCTTGTCCATCATGTGACCCTACGTGGTAGCTTAAGTTATTTTTTATGATAACAATGTCCTTCTTTACCCTCCTTTCCTTCAATATCAAAATGGTGTCCAAGGTATCACATGAAAAATAATGTCAAACACTAACAACAATTGATACTTTTTAAACCTTAGACACCAAAATAGTATTTCACTCAAACCTTAGGTTATCATTAAGTAATTTTTTCAAATAAATAAGGATATGACAGTCACTCAAGTGTAAACATTAACACAGTTAAAGGATTCAAATGCTTATGTAAACCTTGGGGCGTTATTACGATATTATTGAAACTTTGGATGCTAAAATGGTATTTCACTAAAACCTTGGGTCACCATTAAGTAATTTCTCCCAAAAGAAAGATCCCCTTCACATTCATTGCTGACAGGAAAATTCTCTAGAAGCATTGTTTATACAATAATAGTATTAAGAATTTGAATTGGATCATTGAATCTCTGCCTTATACATCTTTCTGTTTATAATACCATTTATTAAATCCCATTTATATTTATCTGTTTTCAGTAGATGTATGTCCTTGCACTGTAACCATCATATAAAGCAAGAAAGAACTTGTCGTTTGTTTATAAAGGATAGCAGTGTAGTTACTATGATTCTTGAATCACCAATTATAAAGTTTATGATCCTTATTTTTTAGCAGTAATTAAAGACCTTGTTATGACTTATGACTACAGAGGCTGTTTCTAACATACAAAAAATAGATAATGTAGTTGGATGAAGGTGTTTTTAGGATATCATGCATTAGAAGTTACCATAAAAAGGAAGATTTTCTTAAACTTTTATATGATCATCAATGCTTTTAAATTATTTTTCTTGGAGGTTATGTTTTTGAAGTGTTGACAACTAAGAAACTGTATTTGTGAAGCAAATAAAGCCAAAGTGAGGATGCTGCGATTAATGCAAAACTTTTCAACTTTGTTAGTAATCGGAAGGACTCATTAGGATAAAACTAGAGGGATGCCTTGGTTGCTTTATTCATGTGTAGCAATATGAAAGGACCTAGGATCAAATTATTAGGGAGGGACTATTCCTGTTGCTCTAATCTCTTTTATAGTCATATGCCTAGGACATTGTCTGGGCCAAGAGTCAGTTAATTGTTGTTTCAATTGATGGTTTTCTCCTGTTTTTGATACAACTATACAAGATTTTTTGATACAACTATACAAGACCGCATCCATGTTGAAGGGGTTATGAAACAATACCTTAATCATGTGATTGAGAATAATGCCACAGATCTAAATATCATGTTGAGAGAAGTTGGTGATGGTCAAGGCAGTTTGCCTCAGGCCATGGACAATACAGAGGGGTGTTGCCCCACATACTGCCTTGGTCTAGACAATGCCTGATTGAAAAGAGCATTTTGGCCCATATCCACCTTCTTCACACTTCTCCTTTGCCTTTTCATTAAACGCTCTTAAGTGTCCAACCATGATTATTTCACCATTTTTAGTGTCATTCATTTTTTAAAGTTTTAAGTATTATTATTTTTAGCTATAGTGATTCATCTTGAGTTTAATCATTGTTTTAAGCAAAATGTTTGATGGAGATCGCCATTCGTCGTATATCTACATGAGAAGTCAATTTTACCTTCATTAGATGGATAGAGACTTTACTTTATCTTAGAATTTATTTTATTTTAGCATATTATTTTATGTATTATCTTGAAATATTTTTGGGATATTTTAGTTTTTTCGTTTATCATGTGTTTTCCTACTTAAGGAGAGGAATCATGTGTTTATTGACAATTATTGATGATATTATTTGTTAGATGTTGAAATTGAGTATTGTTTATGATTCAGATTGGAGATCTAATTATGTGAGAATCGGATTGTAGTTCGATTCTGTTATTTTTGTGTTCTTTGTGTTGGTCCCACATTAATGTTGCATACTCAACAATGACTTGTGCTTTGCTCATTCAGTCTTTCAACTTTTAAGAGAGGAATCATGTGTTTATTGACAATTATTGATGATATTATTTGTTAGTTGTTGAAATTGAGTATTGTTTATGATTCAGATTGGAGATCTAATTATGTGAGAATCGGATTGTAGTTCGATTCTGTTATTTTTGTGTTGGTCCCACATTAATGTTGCATACTCAACAATGACTTGTGCTTTGCTCATTCAGTCTTTCAACTTTTAATCATTGTTTTGAACACATTGCAACAATTATCTTTATCTAATTTAAGTACCATTTATATTTGAAATTTAACATTAGAATTTACTTGACATTTGTTGTTGAGGGTGGTATGTGGGGATGAAAACATGCAGGGATTAGCAACACTATGTTTGTACCCATATCCAGTTTCATGAGAATACAGGTACAATTTCCTGTATCCGTTTGATCAATTTTCAAATGGATATGGCCATGTGGGTACTACTTTTCATTTGCACATGATATTCACATCCATATGCATTATCCATGTTACATAAATAATTAAGGATGATTTCTCTCAGGGCATCAGAGAATGATTCGAGCCAATATTAAATAATTAAGGATATATTCTTAGATTTGATTGTTATATGTAGAATTTATGCTAGATAACCATAATTTACTGATTTTATATTATTGGACATGTAATGTATATTTTTCACATATATTTCAGACATATTCAAGTATTCACTCGTTTTTCAAGGAAATAAATATGCAATAAATAAATATGCAATTTTCGTATCTGTATCATAATTAAAATATGGACATTGGTTATCGATATGGTAACATCCATATTTGTTCTTTTATCATCCCTAGTGGTATGTGATTAGTTGTTTGTATTATCATCCATCTGCTACATTGTTTTTTATATATTATATTTTCCATTGTATTTTTTAATTCATTGTCACCTTAACTGGACTAGTGCCTTGTCTCCTCTCAACTTGGATGTTTTGAAGGCTTTCCCTTTGGCATCGTCTTTTGCTTGGATGGGAGGGAAGGGATTGCCTTCCTTGCTTGTTCATGTATAGCAATTAGCAAGGACCTATGTTTGAATGTTTGAGTAGGCACCATTTTGCCCACGTTGAAAAGGTTATGAAATGGTAGAACAATACTTACATTATGTGACATGGGAATTGTGCGGGAGGATTTAAACATCCTAGAGGTGGTGGTGGTGTTGTGACTTGTACATTTTTTTGAGATTGTTGGGTAGAAATGATTCATTGTGATTTTCTTTTGACATCTTCAAGTTAAATTTGAAATTTCCCTCATTGATGTTCATAACTTCATATATGTTTTTCCTGGGCGTGTATAGGCTGCAATTGTAAATTCCCAAACTCTCGAAGAAGTTGCAAGACTTGAACAGGTATTTATGCTCTCAGCTATTAATTGCAATCATGTTTACAAATACCTTTTCCTGAAATCAGAGTTTAGTCTATTTCTTCAAAATGAAGAGAAATAAAAAGTAGATTCTCTACATTTACCTGACCTGCCAATTATTGTTTTTCTCTACCTTTTCATCCCTTGTTAATTGTTGTGTTGAACAAACAGTTCTCTGTAATTTTATCTTAGCCTTTTTCTTGATTCTCAATTTGAGCAGGCTTTGAGGACCGGACAACTTCCTGCAGATTTAAAGATTCCTGATTATGACACGACACCTACACCTGCAATGCTTGGAAAAGAAGATCAAATGGATGTGGATAGTCAGAGTAGAGCCAATGATGATTCAAAAGAAAGTGAGGATCGTCAGAGTAAAGCCAATGATGATTCAAAAGAATGTGAGGATCGTCAGTCTAATGATGTCCCCACACCGATTGAGCAGGTTGAATCTCAGCATCAATAGGATTTTTTTGTCCATCAATTTGAAGATCGAACGTTAAACATATTGCAAACTGGATTTTGTATTCGTTCGCATCTCTTGGCTTATGACTTTGAACATTTTAGTTACTATTCCTGAAACATATGCCATATGCAGCGCGATTCTCTTGAGAATTTCTTGTATTTGATCAGTCCTATTTACTGAGCTGACATTTTGTCTTTTTCTTTGCCCAGGACTGAGGTGTAAACTGTCGGCTTACCAGACTAGTTTGAAATGACGGCTTCCTGGCTTTTGTTGCTGTTATTCGATTTTTGTTTTGAGATGCACATGATACTAGTCTGATTCCAAAAAAAAAAAAACATGATACTTGTCTGTTTGCTGTGAATTTCTACATCACGTCAATGCATGCTGCGTGAGACTGACAGAAGCTTTCATGTTGTACTAGAAGCTGACATTCCACTTGCAAACCAATATCACCGATGGGTATTCATTGATATGGAAAGAGCCCAAAGCTTATAATTTTCCTACTGATTATGGAATTGTGCAAAGCTGGATTAGTCGATGGATATTCGTCGTCATTAGTCAGTTTTTCATGTTGCAATCATTATTTTGACGAACATGTTGGTTCTTATAAAAACGACATTACTATTGTTATTTGAGTGTTGGAAATCAACAAACATGTTGGGGAGAGTACGTTGACAAACATGTTGGGGAAAGTTTGTTATTTTGACATACATGTTGGATAAACTAAAGGTGTGATGAGGTGAATGCATTTCAGATTATAGTGCAAAGCAAATGAGGCATTCTGGGGAAGGTATAATTTTTATGAGAATGGTATTTAAAATTTTCATTAATAAAGTTTGACTATGCGTCTACCGTCATGATATTAAATATTTTGCATCTACTGCATCCAAACAAGAATTGGATCCCAAGATCCAAAAGGATGCCTAATAATAGGTGTGGTTACAAAAGTCCCAAAAAATAAGTTGGGCAATAGAGAGCACAGGGGAGTCCACTCAGTGTAGCTCGAGATATATGTGTTTGTTCGCCAAAAATAGGGGGAAATTGATATCAAAATTCAAGCGCTAGATGTAGCATATTTCACTTCAGCTTGGCCCGAATTATTGTCTTGCAGTCTCAGGGATTTGCATTTTCTTCTTTCTCCTCATCCAATCCTTATTCAGCAACACGCTCCTGCCCTTCCTCCAAGTTGTAGGCTTCCAATTCAGTTATGGACTCAGCTTGCAAAGCTTCGAAGTTGCCTGTGAGAGGGTTTGGATGACCATCTTGAGGAGGTGCAATAGGGATGTTTGCAGTAGCATTGCTTGCATTCCAGTAGTTTTGAAATTTCCTGATATTTTTCGAATTTGCTGAGGGGACTTCACCGGTTGGAGGTAGATGCTCTGCCCAAAAAGATGAAAGAGCAATAATGGTTAGAAAAATTGAATTTTTTGTTTGGTCTATTATTTCTAAAAATAACATTATTACAGGCTATCCATATAACCCATAGGATGGCAAGAGTGAGTATGTGCCATGAGTTAGAATCAAGGCTAAACCTGCATGTCTGTTTCAACAAGAAATTTTGGAATAAATGTGAAAGAAGCCAACTGAGCAAAGTTATCATGAAATAAGTGTCATATGTTAATAGCAAAAGGGTATTGCAAAAAAGGATGAAGTCAAGATTGCAAAGAGGCATTGCACATTGTATATAGAGGTGATCCAGTCCATTCCTTATTCATAAGATTATCTTTGGTTAGAATCTTGTTTTTAAAAGCTAACCAAGTAAAGTATTTATTTGCCAAGCACCTTTGCTTTCCATACTTTCCCTACTAAGCCTGACCTTAAACCCCCATCATCATTTAGTATATTAAAGCAATTCTTGATAGTTTCCCTAAAGGTTTCTTTTTTATCCCTCTATTAAACCTTCATTGATTATCCTTCTAAAGATCTCTTTTTTATCAAATATTTATACATATCTGTTTACAATATACAACTACTTCACAATCAGGACTACATACAAAATATGAAAGAAAAATAGAAAATAAAACACGAATAACAAAGAATATCTACAAAATCCTTGCTGAGATAATATCATAACAAAGAAAATAAAATAGGAATAACGATTAACAAAGAAAATCTTTACTTGATGTCATGATGGTCTTTGCTGGGAATTAGGAAGTGCAATACAAGATCACTCAAATTGTTATATAACACGTTCTTGGAAAAAGCAATATGCAAGAACAAAATCTTCAGAAAAGTATTGAGAGAGATAACCACTTAGAAAGATCTTTAAATTGCAAGAGTTATTTGATAAACTATCGGAAATTTAGGTAAAAGGAGACCAACTTACAGAGAGGAGCAGAGCGTCGACTGACGACTGATAGGGCAAGTTGGTGGTAGAGGTTGGATACTTGGAAGGGAGCAGCTAAGCAAGTGAGTGCTGCAAGCTTGTAGCAGTTGCGAGGACTTGCGGTCTTGCCTTGCCGAGGCGCCTACAACGGTCGAAGGGTGGCAAGGTTACCAAAGGTGTTCGTAATGGATCGTTGGTATGTGGTTTTTGGTTTTCACCAAGAGTTGTTTTGTATTAATGGTTAGGATTTAATTTTACATGGTGTGTGTGTGTGTACGGTCCGTCCTTACTTTTGTTAGATAAGGTCTTTTATCATCTATTGTTAAAAATACATCCTATGATTGAGATTAAATCTAGATTTTAAATTAACAAAACCATCTATGTTGTAATGGTGATTTTATGAATTTTTATTTTTCCTTTATTTTCAGTAATTGATAGTTTTTTATATTAACTGAATCACATTAATACCTCACTTTAATTTTTTTTTATACGATAATATCAATTTTTTTATTCGTAATGTTTTAGTTCTTTAATTTTAATTTCACAATTCATTGTTTTTGTTTTAGTATTCTTACTTTTTTCTATTTTAATTTTAGTATCAATTTTACACTTAATTGTTTTTGTTTAAGTGTTTTTTTAATGTGTATTGTTGGAAAAAAAAGGATCTTCATTTCTTTACCTCTTTCACTTCCCACGGAGTGCAATGACTTTGTCTACGTCACCAAGCTCGTTGAGCAAGCTGAGTGCTAAAAAGGTTCCCTAGATGGATCCCTCTTCTTTTTGGCCACGAAAAAAAAAAAGACTTCTTCTTTTGTTTTTTTTTCCCATTTGGGTTGCAGAGATGTTGGTGTCGATGAAGAAGGTAGCAAGGTTGAATGTGGAGTTGACGGTGGTGGAAGATGACTTCTTTTCATGGAAGATCAGGAACTACGCAGGGGCATGAGGGAGGATGTCGGGGGTCGTTGTGGCGAGAGGGCCTTCGGGAGTGGAGGCGCCATGAGCGAGGAGAGGGTGCGGCAGAATAGAGGGCATGGAAGGAAGACAGGGCAAAGAGAGATGGAAGGAGGATGGGGTGACTGCGAGTTGCGAGCGTCCGGAGGGAAGAGAGGGAGGGGAGGAGGACAAGGCGACTGTGGCTGCAGGCGTCGAGGTAGACGTCCGGAGGGGTCATGAGTTTCTACGTTTTTTTTGTTTGTTTCGGGAGTGGGGGTTTTAACAATTGAGTGTGAGCGTTTTTGAATTTTGAAATTTAAAATTTAAGTGATTTTTGAGAGTGGTTTTTGATTTTCATCAAAATCAAATCACGGAAAATCTTTATGATGGATCAATTGGATTAAGGGTCTTATTATATAAAAGTAAGGACTGAACTCTCTTATTACATATACATACATACATAGACATGGAAATCGGGCCGGCCCGGCCCAGCCCGGGTCTAGAAACAGCAGT
>JAMKQA010005410.1:0-13534 GCA_024699735.1 Posidonia australis
AAATTATAATGATCCAAAGATTTAGTCAAACAATCTATTTATGTGGTATGGAAAGAACATTTAGCTAATGAGAAGATGGAATGAAAATGAAAATGTTACAAGAAAATCTGATCCCTCATTGTTTTAAAGTTATATCATCTACTTTTCTCTCATTAACAAATATCATATATTAGGTAGATAAATAGATATGAAATAAGAAAGAATGTATAAAGAGAGATAGAAATATTTAAATGAAAAACATGGTAAAATAAAAAAAAAGAAATAAAAATCTAAAATAATGGAATGTGAATAACATAGATGGAAGTTTTTTATAACTAAAAATATAAAAATTATCATTGCAATATTAAAAAATGGTTAGTAAAAATGATTAAATTTTGGGAAATAAAAAATGGTAAATTTTAAAATTTTCTACATGAAGAATAAATTAAAATGTAAACATGTCATATCAAAAAAAATTATAATGATTGCTACCTTTTGCAAAAAAAAAAAAAATTATAATGATCCAAAGATTTAGTCAAACAATCTATTTATGTGGTATGGAAAGAACATTTAGCTAATGAGAAGATGGAATGAAAATGAAAATGTTACAAGAAAATCTGATCCCTCATTGTTTTAAAGTTATATCATCTACTTTTCTCTCATTAACAAATATCATATATTAGGTAGATAAATAGATATGAAATAAGAAAGAATGTATAAAGAGAGATAGAAATATTTAAATGAAAAACATGGTAAAATAAAAAAAAAGAAATAAAAATCTAAAATAATGGAATGTGAATAACATAGATGGAAGTTTTTTATAACTAAAAATATAAAAATTATCATTGCAATATTAAAAAATGGTTAGTAAAAATGATTAAATTTTGGGAAATAAAAATTGATAAATTTTAAAATTTTCTACATGAATAATAAATTAAAAAGTTAATTATTAATTGGTATAAGAAAAAGAGATATATAATTACAAAAAAAGGGCTGACCTCACATCATAGGATTAAAACATTTGTTGTTGGAATAAATTGGACTTAAATTGAAATGGTTGTTAGAATTGGTAGGCTCTTATAGTTGGATTAAAAAACAGAATAAACTAAAAAAAAGGAGAAAGAAAGACAAGAGCAATTCTGATCCATTATTGCCTTTAATATATATGATAAGTTTCTCTCTCCTAAAAAATAGTATATAGCATATATTTTTTGTTTCCACTTGTTTCTCCCATGCTTTGAAAAACCAAAATTTAAGAAAAGGTAATGAAAAAGGAAAATCAACAAGTACTAAAAGAGGAACAGCAGGATACACTTTGAAATAGAAAGAGAAAAAGTGGAAATATTTAAATTCAAGAAAGAGACAAATAATGGCAATAATCAAGATCTCATTAATTCATACATCATACAATTATGTCTTAATAAGGCTATATCCATATTTGGATGCATTTCAATATCATTTTCACTTAGTATATTAGTAAATATAAGTTAGTATTTTTTATGGAAATCATTTATGAATATAATTGGTGCAATCCACATAATGAATTGGTTTATTAATTATAAACATAATTGGTCCAGCCCACATAAGAACTTTAAAAAAAAAAAAAAAGCTGAATAAACGTTGCGTGAGAAAACATGTTTTCGACAATGGAAATGCCTATCAAGTTGGCATCTAGCGATTTGACATGCAGAAGAACCAATGTATACAAACATTATAGCTAAACTTAGAGAATGGTAATCATTATGAACCCCTCTTAACATTCTCGTTGCAATTGTTATGTAACAAATAGACAAGCAAAAAATTACAAGTGATTTGCAAGAAGAAAAAGAAACTAAGAAATATAGAAACATGTTATGTTAAAAAAATTATAATGACCCAAAGATTTGATCAAAGAATCTATTTATGCGGTATGAAAAGAGCATTTAGCTAAATAAAGGATAGAATGAAAATGAAAATGTTATAAGGAAATCTGATCCTTTACTAATTTTAGGATACATAGTCTCGTTTTCTCTTCTAAACAAATATCATATATTAGATATGGATACGAAAAAAGGAAGAATGTATAAAGAGAGATGGAAATATCTAAAATACAAAGATGATAAATTAATAAAATTAAGAATAAAAATCTAAAATAATGGAATGAGAATAACATAGAGGGTAATTTTTTATAAAAAAAATATTAAAAAACACATGATTGCAATATAAAACAACGAGGTTACACACACATAATTCATAAAAAGGATTAATTTTTGTAAAGTCAAAAAGTATAAATTTTAAATTTGAAATAATCTACATGAATAAGAAACTTGAAAGGTAGTTATTCATTATAACAGAAAACCAAATAATTACAAATAAAATGGACACAACCCCACATAATTGGATTAAAATAATTGTTGTTGGAATAATGGGTCTCACTTGATAGAATTGAAATTGAAGTGGTTGTTGGAATAGGTAACCCTACCCAATGGTATAAAAAAAAAAGAATAACCTAAAAAAAGTGAAGAAAACGAGGAGATCCCTCGTTGCTTTAAGGATAAATCATAATTTTCTCTCAACTAAACAACTAGTGTATAGTTTATATTTTTTTTCCCCATTTGTTTCTCATTTATTGCAAAATTGAAAGTTAAAAAAGTAATGAAAATTAGAAATCTACAATTAGAAAGAGAAACAGGCATGATACACTTTGAAATAAGTGGAAACATTTAAAATTCAAAAAAGAGAAATAATACCAATAATAAAGATCTCACAAATTGATACGCCATACAATTGCGTCTTAATAAGACTATATCCATCATACAATTGTGTCTTAATAAGACTATATCCATATTTGGATGCATTTCAATATCATTTTCACTTATATTAGTAAATACGAGTTTGATTACTATTTTCTTCGAAAATCATTTATAAATAAAATTGGTGGAGACCACATAATGAATTGTTTTTTTTTAATTATTAACAAAATTGGTGGAGCCCACATAAGAATTTAAAAAAAGAAACTCAAAAAAGCATGTATGAACAATTTTAAAAATATTATATGTAATATAAACATATCCATAATTTATTTTGTTTCATTTTGTCTCTTTTAACAAGCATCTATAATACGGTTCATATAAGTCTATGACCCTTTGAGGACCTTTCCATTCATGCAGGTACACCTTGAAATCAAGTCGATCTAATTCTTGAAATTGCATCCTTTTAAGGTCGCATCAAGCATTGGCCCTAGGCTCGATTGAGCTTGATCTCGAGCCAAGTCCATATGGATCCATCCTTAATAATTTAATAATTTTTTTTTAAATATTTTATACACATAAAAACATAGTAACTAAAAAGTCTACCACATAGGTTATGGAAAATCACACGGAAATAAATGACATGATCAAGGCAGGGCCAAATCCAACTGTACTAATGAGCTCGAATCACATCGACCTTGCGCAAGTCTAGGCCTAATTGGGGTTCTAGGCCCAACTTGGGCCATTTGTTGAGGTTGGAAAATCCCCTAGGCCCTGGTTCTAAGGAAATCGATTTGACATGGCCGATTAGGAGTTTTGGGATAGGCTAACGTTATTTGGAAAAGATCTAACGAGTCATGGGCGACCCAATCTGATTTCTAGGTCTACATGCACGTCCCCATATTACACAAAAATAAATGAAAATTATACAAAAAATAATGAGATGCATGGATTCTACACTAATAAAAGATTAAGGGAAGAATACATGGATGAAATAAGAAATTATAGTTTAGGAAGGGTATTTGCTGGAAAATAAGAATGAATAAGATTTAGATTTTAAACATAGAAACATCAAAGTGGTTTTGTAGAGTCATTTTCTTTAATTAGATAAAGGCACATGTGAATGCGATAATGTTGTTATTGTTGTTGTTGCTGTTGTTATTATTATTATTATTATTATTATTTTATGATAAAAGATTGAGATGTTCGGATTTTTGTTGTAAAAAACATCAATCACATCAGATCATTGCCTCCTTTGATGAGGCAATTTAAGAAGAAAGTGATAGTTTGTCACGTACTTATGTGAGACGCGATTTTGCCTTATTAGATGGATGAATAAAGACTTTATTTTATATTAAGATGTATTTTATTGTAGAATATTATTTTATGTATCATCTTGAGATATATAATTAGGGGTATTGTATTTTGATATATTTTAAAGATATTATATCTTTGAATATTATCCTGAGAAATTTTAGAAATATTTTATCTTTTTGTTTGTTATATGTTTCTACTATTTAAGGAAAGGAACTATGTGTTTATTAACAGTTTATAATGATATTATTTGCTAGTTGTTGAAATTAAGTATTGTTTATGATTAGGATTAGAATTCCAATTATGTGATAATTGAATTGTAGTTCATCTTCATTATTGAATATTGTTTGTGATTAAGATTGGAGTTCCAATTACATAAAGATTGGATTATTGTTCATCTTTGTTATTAAGTATTGTTTGTGATTGGAATTAAAGTTCCAATTACGTAAAGATTGAATTGTAGTCCATCTCCGTTCTTGGATCGAATTATAATTCGATTCCATTATCTTCGCTTATTGTCCTACATTTGCTACCATAGCAAACAAAGATCTACCTTTCGAAAACCAAAATCCACAACTATTTTCTTGTTTTCATTGTTAACATCACCATCGTTGCAACACCATCATTACAGTATCATCACACCATCGCAACCATCATTGCTGTGTTTCCCTCTATCGTAATTCGTAACCATCGCCGTCGTGTTTCTCCTTATGCCGTCGGTACATCGTCAACACTGCCTTCGTATGTTTCGCTTACACCATTACTACTGCCCACCCACCCTTCGTGTCGTCACCTAGGAGGAGAACTACGGAGACAACGAAAAAGGATATTAGGATTTTATCAATATTTTATGGAAAAGTGTAGAATTCTCTTGAATTTGTAAAACTTACAGAAAGGATCCTAAAGTTTCAAAGATTACACAAAATTCTAAAACAGAAGAAGAGTTCTTATTGATGTTAAGAGACGGTATCACATTTTTACTTAATCTTAATTTACTACCATTTCAGTGTGGTTAGATATTTGTACAATTTTTTATTATTTCCACCACTCCTATAATTATACATGCAAATCTTTCTACATCTTCATATTTTCCTTGTTTATGCACACACTACTTAAAGCATATACATATCAGTATTTGATTGCTTGTGCTTGCTTTCTTTCATATGCTTCTATTTTGTTTAGTTTAATTATTTGGTGCATAATTCGTTGATGTCTCGATATATTTCAATCTTCTTCTAGTTCTTTAATATCATACTTTCTCCTTTATCATCATTCTCTTGAGCATCAACTTGATAGGATCGATAATAAAATCCTAGCATTAAGTAATGAAACTTTTCTACTTTCTCAACATATCAATGTTATGGGACGTGTTCTAAAAAATAATAATGATGTCCAAAATTCAGATTCAAATTGCACTATACTATTTCATACATTCTTGAAGTGTAGAACTAAAGTTTGCAAAAATTATTATCAATGAAGCTAGTTTTTTAAATGTTATGTTTAAAACTATTATTTCTAGAATGAATCTGACATCTGTGCCTAATCCTCATCCATTCCACATTTGTTGGGTTAATGACACTACTTTTTTGATTTCTAAGAGATGTCTTATTCATATCCAAATAGGTGACTACCTTACACATGTTTAGTATGATGTTTTTTCCAATGATTATCGATTATATTCTTTTAGGTTTCCATAGCTTTAAGAAATGCAAGCTTGCCATAACATGTAAAATAATACATATACTTTTAAATTTCAAGACAAGTCCTTTAAGTTGCTTCTTGCGAAACTAAAGTCAAATATCTCTAAGCCTTTTACAATCAAGCAATCAGATCTTTTACCTTCAATTATAAATGAATCTTCTCAAGAATTTGATGCTAAGAAGTTAAATCTAGTGTCTCAAATCTTCAAAAAAGAACCTCCTCAAGAATGAGATGCTAAGGAATTAAACTAATTATCCCATATTTTCAATGCAGAATCTTCATAAGAACATAATCTATTTATCTTTGTAGAGGTTTCGTTGGTTTTCACAAAATCTGACCATAATTTCCCTCTTATTTACTTCTCAAGCATGACGATCTTTCTTCTTCTACTACATCTTCAAGAATGACACTGAGGTAAACAACAAGAGAATTAAAAATTTTCAACTGTCACATATTTCAAAAGGTTCAATTAGCGATTCCATGGATATTGTCTCCGACATTTACCACATAGTTTCGTTGATCCAAATTTATATCCACCTGAAAATGATTCTACAAAGTTCATCTTGTCATCTGTCCAACATCTTAAGGATCTACATGTTGATATTCGAATGAAATTTGTAATAAGTAATATACACTATAAGGATGCAAACTCACATCACAAGAATAAAGGATTCTTGACTGAGGTATATTATATTTATTTTTTAAGTAGTATTCATATCACCAATTTGAAAGTTTTCATGCTAAACTTTCTAAGCTTTTCCATATTCTCACTAGCATATCATGGACCTATTTATATTATCTTTGCCACCTAAATACTATGTAAATTTAGTTTCTAATGTAAAAGATGATTACTTGACCGAGGTATCTTTGATTTTCTCTTTGTCTACATATATCTATGCAATTTTTTTTTCTATGACAATTTGGAAGGAGCTACTTCACATTATCTTGTTCAATGGAAGGATTGTCCAATTACTGGTACCACATGAATTTATGAGGATGAGTTTTGTCATTTAGATGTAGATCTTTTATAATAGTACCGACACTCTACCTCGACAGAATCGAATTCTTTGCCATCAGAGAGAGTTGATGGAGATCATCATTCGTTGTGTACTTACGTGAGACGTCTTGCCCTTACTAGAAGATAGATAGAAATAGGGGTGTACATGGGTCGGGTTGGGTCAGGTTAGGGGTAAACCCACGATCCAAGCCATGTTCTTTGAATTGGATAATTTTAGACCTATACCCAACTCATACCTAGTCCAAACCCAATCCAACCTGACCCACAAACTTCGGGTTGGGTCAGGTCGATTATCGAGTTTTATAGAACTTGAATTTTACACAAAAAAAAGACAAAGGCTTTCAATTAAAGGACCATTCTAGTTCATGTACACATAATTTCCTTGAATAGATTTGTCATCTCCATTTCTAAATATTTTCTTCAGGTAGTGATTCTTTTCATTTAGAAATTTTATTTGTTCTATTCTATCATTTGTGAAGATAATTTCATTTGTTTTCTTTTTTAAAGAAAGTCATTCAAAAAATTTCTAGTAATACCCAAAGATTATCAGATTAGGGTTGGGTCGAGTTTAGACTTTAGGATATTAAGTTTTATACTTTTATAAATAAAAAAGTTATATATATAATATGTATTTATAAATATAAATAATTAATATTATATATAATTATATATATATATATCTTCGAGTTCGGGTTAGCTAACCCATGCCTTAAACTCATACCCAACCTAGAAAGTTCGAGTTTGGGATTTTCTGACTCATACCTAACCCATGATTAAAAAAACTGAACCCAATCCAACCCACATGGGTCAGGTTGGTTTGGTTTTCAAGTAAACCCAAACCCATGTACACTCCTAGATAAAGACTTTATTTTATCTTAGGATTTATTTTATTGTAGGGTATTATTTTATGTATTATCTTGAGATATTTTAGGAGTATTATATTTTGAAATATTTTAAAGATATTTTATTGTTTTGTTTGTTATATGTTTCTTCTATTTAAGAAGAAGAAATATGTGTTTATTGATAGTTATTAATGATACTATTTCCTTATTATTAAAATTAAGTATTATTTGTGATTGGATTGGAATTTTAATTACGTGAAGATTAGATTATAGTTCATCTTTATTATTTAATATTGTTTGTGATTAGGATGGAGTTTAAGATTGGATTGTAGAGTATAAAATAGAACCCTTAATGTGAGCAATAATGAACCAATGAAGAGACCATGAAATTATTTCTGCCAACATGTATCAACTATTCAACTGTCAACTGTCAACTGTCAACTGTCAACAGCTATTTCATTCGATTCCCTTTTTTAAGTCTATTTCATGTAATCTTAAAGAAAATATATGCACGTAAATGAGGTTAATTAAAAACCTTTGACCAAACAAACGCACAATACGTATCCAGCGACTGATTCCTATTTGTAATTCCTCGTCTTAAGGATATTTTGCTTGAAGAGAATATGGACGTTGGTAATGATTGACTTCTCCGTTGTGAATCCAACTAGGCTACAAGCACACAAATAAAAAGTAGATAAATCTTATTGAATAAAATCATCTTGAAAAAACATTTTACATAAATAATTACATACATACATAATTTTAGATCAATTTTGAAATGTTAGGCATATTTCTCTTTGGCTTGGAAATATTAAGTTCAATTAACCTAATTTGATCTCGAATGGGTTGATTTAAGCCCAATTGGGCTCCAAATTGGTTGTGGACCCCTACAGAGGAGAATGGCCAGTAGCGGCAAAGTCCACCTAATTAGGACAAGATTAACCCAAATTAATAGCATTAGGCCTAATTAGAATTCGGTTGACAACTAGTTATTGTTAACCTAATTGACTCCCTATTGCACGTTTGACCACACTTTTTGACCTTCATCTGCATGCCAGCTTTGTAGATCTTTTTGAATCGTAAGTTTTATCTAATCCTCACTAGGATCGATGATAAGTTTTATAAACAGGAAAATGGCATTTCCAGAGTAAGAATGAAGGGTAATGATTTCCCTTTTTGAGAAGAAGTGATATATATTTAATAATAAGCAGCATGATTTGAATTAATAAAATGGCATTTGTTTAGGTTCTGATTAGAGAAACCCAATCTAACCCAACTGCAACAAACATGACTTTAAAACATGTATTTCAACCAACTGCAACAAAATGCTACTCTTGATGATGATATTAGAAACATTGATCTCCTATTTAACAGGAAACAGCTAGAGAACAGTTCACCACCACCACAACAAGTCAATAACCAAACTGTTTCTCCCAGTTACGAGATCTAAACCATAAGTAACACAATTACAATTAACTTACTCCT
Source organism: Posidonia australis (assembly GCA_024699735.1). NCBI lineage: Eukaryota > Viridiplantae > Streptophyta > Magnoliopsida > Alismatales > Posidoniaceae > Posidonia > Posidonia australis. Next base: position 9,069 of record JAMKQA010005410.1, read on the forward strand.
ATACCGAAGCTATAATCTTAATTACAGTACCCAAAAAAAAAGAAAAGAATCCATCCATATTCCTCCCGTGATCTCGATCAATCAATATCTTGTGGGGAACTCGCACTTCCCATACTCTGCAAAAAAAGACAACAATCCAAGAACAATAAATACATAATGTCAGATTGCGATAGCTGTTCTCTGCTCCACTGACATTGTTTGTTCATATATTTTTATATTTTGAGAATAATTGTTTATTCATATGTGAAATGTAAATAAATAAAGACCAGAGACTGGTGCATAGCACAAGCAAATGTATTTCGGAGACCCATGTGAAGTGTGATTGATACTACAAATGTATTCATGATGTATCATGGCTACACTACTTACTACTGCTGCTACATGGTAATGAATGGATGCAATGAATACTTGGCGAACAATAAAGGACGAAATAAAGTAAAGTGACAAGCTAAACGACGACACATGAAAGAAGACGACAATAGATACGTTTGGGACTGTCAGAACCTCCAGCCCTAGTGCTGCACATTTACCACTGCTGGGTCCCGCTCTTCACCTCGGTCCAAGTGCTAGTCGCTATTGTTTCCTTCAATATGTTTCCTGACATTTTTTTATTAATAAAGATCATTACATTTATTTTATTTACATATTCCCACCTTCTACTTATATATATATATATATATATAATATAACACAATATAATACTAAATAGATAAATAATAAATGCATAAATGTGCGGAAATGAGATCACAGGGGCGATTGTTTTTATTTATTTATTTATATATTTATATGTAAATAAACTCAGTGTAACGGGGATGGATAGGAATCCGATGAAACGGTAAAACGATCACAACCACACGATACAAGATCCAACGGCCAGCCACAGGGATAAAGAAAAAGAGAACATACTTGGAGGTTGTGTGACGACGTAGGCGGCACCCTGGAAATCACAAGTGCCGGCGGCACGTGCCTTCCTCTGGTAGTAACTGTTGAAGGCGAAGGAAGCATGTGCCGCAAGCGTGTCGGGCTTGTAGCACGCCGCCCCCGGTTGGATCTTCTCGCAGTCGGCACCTCCTTCCCCGCACGCGTAGTCTAGCGCCGCCTGCAGTCTGTCCTTCCCCACCGCCCCGTTCGCCACGCACCATGTCGACGTCGTCCGTGTAACAGCTGCTTCGCTACCACCGGAGTTCCTGCTCTTGTTGTTGTTGTTGTTCCCGACCTCCGGGGCTGACACGGATTTCCTCGCTGCCTTCTCCTGCCGGCTGGTGTTGCTGCTGTTGATGTGGAAGTCGATGTCGTACACCTTCTGCTTCGTCGGGTAGAACAGCCCGTAGTTCCTCTCCGACGTTGGACCTGTTGTTGATTGGTAGCAGTACGTGTTATAGAAGTAGTTGACAACAACCAACAAAACATACAGTCAGACAAACAGAGATCAACCTGTTTTCTGGTTTTCGTTGAAGAGGGCGAAGAGATAGACGTCGATTCCAGCGTCCGGCATCAACGGAGTGCCAGCATTGCCTGAAAGAACCCTTCTCACCAAGTTCCCGTTGTAAACGGCGGCGTTTTCCTCCCCGGCTCCGATCTCGTTCTCGTCACCTTTCGACGGCCACCCGGTTTCCGACACCACTATCTTCACGTCTTCGTAGCCGACCGCCTTCAGGGCGGAGAACACGGCGTCCAGCTGGGCGTCGAAGAGGCTGAAGTAATGTTTCCCGGTATTGGGGTCGACCACGCCGGAGTTGGGCCGGAAGAGGGCGTACTCCAGAGGGATGACGTCGGAGTTGGCGGAGTAGGCGAAGAAGGGGTACACATTGAGCATGAGGAAGGAGCCGCTCTTCCGGAGAAGTTCCAACATGGGTTTCATCACATTGTCCACCAGGTCCTCCCGGAACGCTCCCGAGGAGGAAGGGTAGGAATTGGCCAGAGCCGACAGAGCGATGGGTGACGACACCTTGATGGCTTTGTCGAGCTTCAGGCGCACGAGCGCCGCGTGCACATTGGTCATGGCAGGGACGAGGCACTTGGTGAGGTTGTGTGGGTCGACGAACACCTCGTTCCCGACGGCGATGGACTCGATCTGGACTCGTGGGTAGTGGACGGCGACGTTCTTGGAGATCCAGGAGTGGGCAAAGGAAGGGCGCTTGGAGGCGTGGAAGAGCACTTCGTTGGGCATTGTGACGGCAACGTGGATGCCGGAGTGGGAGAGGGCGGACAGGACGGCGGGGTCTGTGTCGAAGAGTTTGACATGGGTAAGGCCTTCGGACTTCAACAATGCTACGACACTGGTGGGCGAAGGAAGATTGTTCGCCACTCTCCCCCAGTTCACACCCACATTCCCTGCATCTGAACGGCAAAAACCAAAGCTCATGTGTTATAATAAATTGAAACAAGCATGCATGAAAGCAAGAAGAAACAAACACGGATATACTACATCCTACTGTATTGGTACGTGCTTACCTGTGATAGTGGCGAAGAAAGAGAAGAAGGGCGAAAAGAGTAGGAGGAAGAAGGAGAGGAAACGGAAACAAGCCATTGTATATGATTCAATTTGTTGGGTGGAATTAATGGCTTTCGCGTGTAAAAGGTTAGGAGAGTAGGAGAGGGAGAATGTATATAAATAATTAGAGGAAGGAAGGTTGTGGGTTTTAGTGGAGGCTGGATTGGCGCAGAGAGTGGGAAGAGAGGAGGAGGAGGGTGTGGTGGTGGTGGAGGTGGCGAGACTTGAGAGGAGACGCTTGCTTTTTAGGAAGTTATGTAGAGAAGAGAGGAGAGAGAGAAGATGAGAAGAAGACAGATGAAGGAGACGGTATCGCAAGTGTCAGGTGAACTAGCGTGCGTGGGACCGTGGGGACGTAACGTGGTGGTTCCGGTGACCGTTTCGTGGTGACCGTTTTACACGACCGTTTTGTGGTGACCGTACTGTATTGGTGTGTGGGGTCACGCTCATAACATGGGCCCCGTCAAACATTGTTTTAACCACGTTGTTGTTTACCTGACACGTCTTAAGTTAATTTATGCTGTCAAAGAAAGTGCAGTTACGGCATACATGACTACGTGCGGAAAGTACTAAAGTGAGTTTGTTCAACCGTTAAATTAGACGAGCCATTTGCTTTATTATCTCATGGATGGATGGACCTGACGGACGGACTTGTTAATTGGATCAAATAGGTCGTAATAGCTCAGGTCACTCCTCATGTAGAGCAGTAGGGAGGAGAGGATTCAGGAATACCAATTCTACTCCTGCCAGCAAATGGAACTCTGTTACTTTGGTCGATCAAACAATTTCAACTTGATAATCATTCTTGGTCCCTTAATTGTTATTGCTATTTCATGGACAATTTGGAATATGCGAAATGTTCTTATTTTCCAAATCGTGCCCTTCTCTTGTTGCATCAGCTATTGACAGTGCTATTCATCTTGCACTTTGGTGCCGCGAATATTTTCTCCATTGAAGGTTCATATTCCTTGGCATCCATCAAGATGAAACATGTCAAAGCATTGGCAGCGCTCCTATTCGCTGGTTTCCTCCTATTGATTTGCTTTCTTCGAGAGACCCCAGGCCTGAGTTCTTAAAATGATGTCTGATTGTTTGAACCTCCTATGTGAAGCTCGTTGTTTTATGTTTTGGTATGTTACTACGATTGTAATGACTGTGGAGGTGTGCCTTGAGCCTTATGCTTCATTCGTTGAATCACATTACTGTTGTACTCCAGAAGTGTAACTTTTAAAGAGTAGTTCTATGCTAAAAAAACAGATTCTCAGTATGGATTACGTCTCGTGTGATGTGTCTGTGACTAATCCATTTATCTTAAATAACAAGCTACTTTATTCTAAAAAAAGAAAGAAAATCCAAATGATGATTCATGAAAAGGGCAAGACCCCCCCTCCCCCTCTCTCTCTCTCTCTCTCTCTCTCTAGATAGAAAAATCGTCGACAGAGAAGAGATTTCCAGCGATGGATTTAGGACTCTAGCGTGTGGTGAGTAGGAGAATACCCTATTTTATGTATTTCAAATCTCTTGGTCTCGTCCTCTATTTATAGGGGACCTTCATCACTCCTCTGCCCCTCCTCCAATGGCTCCCCAAGTCGTTAGAATTCCGGCCATTAAGGCCTTGTAACCGTCGGAGTAAATCCGATCATCAATGACTTTGATTTCCAGCCATAAATGGGTGAAACGGTCGTCCGTTTCACCACCCTTCATTACAAATGGTCTTCAATAACCATTACTCACATCTCCCACTTGGTCATGAAGACTATGCATAAGTTTCATGCACATAGATGTCTTATTTCTACTTCTACTATCCGTGAAGTGTATATTTTAATTTTTTTTAATTTTCCACTCCCACTATTCATGAGAATGTTTTTCATTTCCATCATCCATGGAAATGTTCCTTAATCCCATTAAGTTCACGAACTTAATGAATCTTCCCGCTGGAATTCCTTTTGTCAAAGGATCAGCAATCATATCT
>JAMKQA010005412.1:0-15439 GCA_024699735.1 Posidonia australis
TTAAAACCTAGAAAATTTAAATTAGATGTTCAACATAGATGAAATTCAACTTATGATATGTTAAGTTCATGTATATCTTATAATCATATAATTACAGGATTTTATAATGTAAAATCTAATGATTTTTTAAATGATGAAGATTGACAAAATTCTATTATAATTCATAAATTTTTAGAACCATTTTATAATGCAACTAAACAATTATCTGATCAATATTATCCAACAAGTTCTCTAGTTTTAATTAATTTATAGTAAAATTTTTAGACCTAATGGATTGATCCAACCCGACCCGACCCGTCGCCCCGTCGGCCTGGCCCACATAGGGGCCATGGGCCGTGCCGGGCCCATGGCCTGTACGCCGACCCGGCCGGATTTCTTACTCTATACATACACACACCTTGTGGGCTTCGTTATCTTTTTGAACTGCGATGAAAGAAACAGCGGCGGCGGACACACAGCTATGCCACTCCCACCGCCATCACCGGCCTCGTCCTCTCTTCTCTCTCCTCCATTTCTCCCGTTCCCACTCAAACCCCCACTCCCGTTTCCCTACCCCTACCCCAGGAGAAGCATCCCGACATGCCGGGCTGCTGCTGCCGCGGCGTTCCCCCCGCGTCCGAGGAGGAAGAGGGATTTCGGCCAGAAGGACCGTATGAAGTCGGAGGCGGAGGAGCTCGTCTGGTTCTTTCTGACCAAGTCCGGAGGGGATGATGAGAAGCAGCAGCAGCCGCTGGTGTCGACGCTGAACAAGTACGTGAGGGTGGTGAGGACGGATCACTGTTTCCTGCTCTTCGAGGAGCTCGGGAAGAGGGGCCGCTGGCTTCAGTGCTTGGAGGTTCGTTTTGGTATGGGAACTTCGTTTTGTTTTATCTTCTTCTTGTTGTTCTTGCTGCTTCCGCTGCTGCTGCTGCTCTTTTTCTCGATGAAAATCAACGTGGAATTATATAAATACATATATTGATTATATTGATTAACATGTCAATTAAAGTCATAACATCCAAGAAACACCATGAAGAACGGGATGTAACATTAACAAAACAGAGAAACAAAGTCAGAACTTATCTAATCGAGTTGTCTTGAAGGACTTGTCTAGAGAAAACAGTAATCCACAATCTATACACAGGATTTTCACGTTTTTCCTCCCAAGATAAAATGATCACATTAGGTAGAGAACGTACTTGAGAATATGATGATTTTATTATTTTGAGGAAAGCCAAGTCTTCAAGTAGGAGAATGAGAGAGGACAACAAGATCAGTGAAAGGAAAGATAGGAATTCCCCGCTATCACTACTATGGCTAATAACCCCAGTCTTTCATGAGAGAATCAAATACATCGATGTGGACTGTCATTATATAAGGGAAGCTGTTATGAATGGACTAATCTGTACTCCTTACACCCCCCTTCTTTAGTTGGTAGATATCTTTACTAAAGTGTTGGCTGTAGGGTTTTTTGAAACTTTTTGTATCAAACTGGGTGTGATAAATGTATACGCTCTAGCTTAAGGGAGAGTGTCAGAGTTATTGATATATTGTTAAGAGAGTAAATGAATCCACCTAGAGATCCATGTACCTATGTGTACATGTAACCTCTATAAGTAGAGGATGAGCACTAATTAATCACAACTTTTTGCCACCTTTTTACCCTAACGACTATCATGGGAAAGATTTTGCCAGTCCCTTAATGGGCCCACTCCATTAGCACTCATTGAGTTTGCAACGGTTGCAAACTCAATGGGAGTTGGAAATCTTGGAGTTAGAATCCAAGTCACCAAGTTGAAAATTTATTATTTGGGTTTATCCTTGGAATTAAAATCATTGTATTTGTTTTGTAAAATTTTGAAACCATAGACTTAGAGGTCGTCTTGGAAAGTCGTATGGTTAATATGAAGGAAGAGAGTTGATATTACCACGAATTTGGATTGAATTTTAACTACTTCTTAAGTCTGTCACCTTTTGATCAAAATTCTGAAATGTGAACCAATACAAAATACTGAGCCTTTCTTTGGTTGTAGAATAAGAAAAGTAGGAATAAGCGAAAAATTTTATAGTATTCTAATAGTTTTACTATTCTGTTTGGAAATGTTTTTTTTTAAGTTAAATAAGTGTGTATAGGAAAAAATTTTGGTTTGATTGAAAGGTAAAATAAATATAAAAATAAGTATTGAAATAAGTGAAAAACATATAGATTAATAGTAATCAACTAGATTATCCAACTATTTATTTACTTTGAAATAAGTATGCATTATATTAAATATGTATTATTTTTATAAAGAAAAATAAACATTCTGTATACATGCATGCATAAGACTAACTTGGCGGAATAAGTTTATTTCACCTCTCCTACGTAATAACTATTTTGGAATAAATAAATCAGAATAGGAATTATTATTTCAAGTTTATTTTGATTTTTACACAACAAAATGAAATACTAATTCCTATTTTAGGTTTATTCCAGGAATTATTCTAAATCGAAATTGGGGTTGAGAGTTTAAATAGGTTGATCTCCAAATGCTCCTGGTATATTTAGTGCTATCCACTTGCTAAACCAACCTGCAGCAATTTTAGAGACCTCTCTGGCCAGGGAGAAAGTTTTCCCTCAAAATTATTGTGGAATTAGAATGTTTGGGAACCACGAATTAGTGGTGTCGTGAAACTGCACCTCTTGAGTTGATGTTTTCCAAATATCACTTAGATGTCTTTGTAATTCAATGATTAAAGTTGTTCATCTTTCATGAGTGAAATGTTTATTTCCAAGAAACTGTAACCAGCAGATTCAGTTTTTAATATCACTGTTTTCACATTATAGCTGATTTGTGATGAACGGATATCTTTTCTATGAGTTTACTGTGACAACTGATCCATGTGAAACTTGTCTACTCTTTGGCATAGGATTTGGACTTTTTTGTTTCTAACTTGTATCTAGCAGTTCTCGTGTTCTAGCTTATGATTCCAATCCTTGTTGATGCTGCTAAAACCAACAAGGGCACAAAATTGATGAATACCAAATTCTCTTTGCTGGTTACAAAGGTGCAATGACCAAAATGAAACAGGGGAACTTCATCTTAAATTGATTGGCATTCATCAAGAACATCATGTCTGCAGCTCTTTGAACGACATATTACTTCCATGCAATGGTGTTAGCATATAATATAAACTCACTTTTCTTCATTAATAAAATGACTAATGATTGCTGTGTCAGTCTGAGAACTTAATCTGTAACATGTATTATGCAGGTTTTCAGGTGGATGCAGAAGCAACGCTGGTATATTGCAGATAATGGCATTTACTCGAAGCTGATCTCAGTGATGGGAAAGCAAGGGCAGACGAGGATGGCAATGTGGCTGTTCTCTGAGATGCGGAACAGTGGATGCAAGCCCGACACCTCTGTTTACAACTCATTGATTACAGTGCATCTACATTCACGAGATAAAGTCAAGGCTTTGGCTAAAGCTTTTGGGTACTTTGAGAAGATGAAAGCCATGGAAAGATGCCAGCCTAATATTGTGACCTACAACATTCTTTTGAGAGCATATGCTCAAGGAGGTGATGCCAAACAAGTTGAGGCATTATTTAAAGATCTTGAAGAAAGCATTGTTTCTCCTGACATCTACACCTATAACGGTGTGATGGATGCTTATGGAAAAAATGGCATGCTGAAAGAGATGGAGGCTGTGCTTTTGCGCATGAAGAGCAATCAGTGCAAGCCTGACATAATCACATTCAACCTGCTGATTGACGCATATGGTAAACGGCAGGCATTTGACAAGATGGAACAAGTATTTGTGAGTCTTTTACGCTCCAAAGAGAGACCTACTCTTCCTACTTTTAACTCTATGATAATAAACTATGGAAAAGCCAGGCTAAGGGAGAAGGCAGAATCTGTTTATGAAAAGATGAAAGATCTAGGGTTTAAGCCCACTTATATCACATATGAGAGCCTGATCACCACTTATGGATATTGTGATTGTATCTCCAAAGCCAGACAAATATTTGATGAGATGGTAGATTCCGGGAAGGAGGTGAAAATTTCTACCCTAAATGCGATGCTTGATGCTTACTGCAAAAATGGTTTGCCCAATGAAGCTGATCAGCTGTTGGAGTATGCATGTAACAAAGGCTTGCTACCAAATCCTTCAACATATAAACTACTCTACAAAGCATATACTAAAGCCAACATGAAGGTACTCCTAGAGAACTTGCTGAAGCTTATGGATGAGCGTGGGATTGTACCGAATAAGAAATTCTTTTTGGAAGCTCTGGAAGATTTTGGGTCAACTAAAAATAGATCCAAATCTAGTGATGCAGCCACAACTTCACGTACTCCAAAGATGAGTACAAAAGCAGCTGCAAGCCATCAAGTGCCTTGACATTGCTACATCAGAACATCAGTTGCTGCTATAATTGGATGTTCGACTTCCTTCAAGTGTGCCAGAGAGCTCATTCAAGCTCAGGTGTGCAAATGTCACTCAATTGCCATTGCCATTTAGTTGGCAATGTGGAATTATGCACTTGATTTTTTTGTCAAATAGGCTAAACTCAATTTTCCGCATTGAAGTAGTACTATGAGTGTTGTATGATATGAATAAATACGATTGTTTGGAAATATGTTTGAGTTTTTTTTTTGGAAATGGTTTTTATTAACTATTAAGTGTCATTAAGTGAAACGGATTTTCATAATTTTTTCTTCTATCGTTCATGAGATATAAACTTAGAAAGGGAATAATACAATAATATAATTGTAATATATATTATATTCGTAGGAGTCGAATTCTTCACTTCTCGTACAAACATAAAGAGACTTTACCATTAATTATGTGATTGTAGACGGAAATATGTTGAGTAGAATTTCCTAAATTATTATTACAATTCACATCCTTTCATATTTTAATTATCTTATAAAATGTCTTTGTGAACCCTCCGTTTTATACGAATCTTCACTTCATATTTTGGTCATCTTATTCTTTGTATTTCTAGCTACCAGTTGAGTTTTACAATTCGACATCGTTGATGAATTCTCTTTTTTTCTTCCTGTCAAACTATAGAAGATACAGACAGACACAGATAATTTGTTTGCTGCACACTCATCCATGAACATCTCTAATCCACTAGAGCATTGTGAGAATTGAATTGGCACAGGTTGAGTGTGGTGAGACTCTCTCTATGAAGCGTTACATGCTTTATTCCCTTTGAAATGAAGAATAACTGTAAGTGCAGGTCACTTTCGACAATGAAGGTAGAGTCCCGACAGCCATCAATATTAGGTCCTTGGGAAGAGGCAGTCTTTTAAAAGTTGTATGATAATCTCTTCTTTCCATTGTGGGAGCTTTATTCTCTCGTATTTGGAGTCCTCTGGTCCCCATTGCGAGTCTTTTATTTCCTTGTGGTAAAAACAAAACAAAATAATATTACCTTTTCCTAAAAAAAAGAATTATTATTAATAATTGATAAGAAAAAAAATAATTGTTAAAAGAAGAGACTTTTCTAGAAATGTATGGAGAATAGGCTTTAGTGTAACATCGATTAAGCAAATATGATATGAAAAAAACAAATTGTATGATAATTATATTTTAGTATAGCACATTTATTTATATTCCACTAAAACAAATAAGAAAAAAGCTACTAAAATGTAACGATCCAAACTATTACCATCAAATCTAATAGCTCAATTAAAAATTAAACATAATTATATGTCTAATTTTACAAAGTAATTAAAGATTGTTTAAAGATATTTAAACTATTAGGAATTTATAATGTGTGTTTAGTGACTTTAACTATATGCACTAGTATAACACTACTAACTGCTTGCACTTGCAACTGAAAAACACCAGAGAACGCACATGAGTGACCAGAAAGTCATCCAACACACACTTCACAAAAAACCACAAGAAAATTAGACAAAATCAATGACATGAAACTTCTTTTGACTTTAAAATAGTTTTCAAAACTATTTTCATTCTTCCCAAAGCCATCGAAAACCATCTATATAGTAAAATCAGGCCCTACTAGGTAAAATCCACGGAAATATGTGCAAGAAAACCAAAACCAATATGGAGTCGAGTTGTTCGACGCCAAGCAACCAATTCTGGTCACAAGCAAACCATTGTGGCCACCTTAGAATTTGTACTATCACAAACAACTACCCTATGGAGGAGTCTGCTCGTCTCGACGTTCTTCTACTTGAGGAACCATCAAAAGGCTAACCTCACACCAAAAAAGTCTACTCACTTTACTTCTAAGCGAACTGTCCCTTCACCTGATGAACAAACCACAGAGTACACCCTCTCAGCATTTTAACTCGATGTTTGAACCCTACTGCAAGGCTCTACAGTACCCACGATAAGCTCAGTATCGATAACAACCAGAGTATCATGTCCAACTACTTAGGAGTCTCATACCTCCTTTGTCCGCTGCCACAATGCCACCAGGTATGGAAGATACCTTGAGTCTTAATGCCTAGAGCAAGTAGAATCTCATACCTCTAGGTCCAAACTGTAGTTGATGCATCTAGATGATGGCTCCTAGTTTCCAAGAAGACCTTAATGTCATGGTACCATGGAATCTCTTCTGTGGGGTTTGCTTCCTCTATACTCATGCAGTGTGCCAGTTGATTTGTGCAAGTTACCGACAATTTCATCATGCTATCTTCTGGTATGAACAACCAAGATGCAAGAGTGGCCAGTGCGTCTGCGTAAGCATTCTTGGCTCTGTTTATGAAAAAGAAGCATATCTCCACAAATTTGGCCATCAACTCTAGAAGATGGGTATGATATGGTACCAGCCTCAAATCCTTCGTCTTCCAGTTACCATTGACCTGCGAGATGACTGACATGGCGTCACTATACACATGTAATTTCCGCACATCATGTTCTAATGCAGCCCACAAGCCAAAAATACCTGCCTCGTACTCTACCACAATATTGGTGCATACAAAGATCAACTTTCAAGCAAGTGGGATCATATGGCCTTGCGGGGTTTCCAGCACTACACCGATGCCCATGCCTCTTCTATTAATTGCACCATCAAAGTAGAGATGCAACCGTTCTTTGTCATGAGGGTCTTCTGACTCATCCTCTTCCATGGCGAAAAGTATATCTTCGTCGGGGAACTGAGTCTGTAAGGGCTGATACTTTGGCAAAGGTAGATCTGCTAAGTGATTGGCCATGGCTTGTCCTTTCACAGACTTCTGAGTGACAAAAGTGATATCAAACTGTGATAAAAGCACCTGCCATTTGACACATCTGCCTACCAGAGCTGGCTTTTGGAACAAGTATTTCATAGGATCATGTCGGCACAACAGTAGAACAAGATATGCAATCATATAATGCCTCAGGCATTGTGTGGCCCAGACAAGGGATAAGCAGACCTTCTCGATTGCAGTGTATTTAACTTTGTAATTATTGAATTTCTTACTCAAGCAATAAATGGCCCTCTCTTTACGGTCTGTTTCATCATGCTGACCTAGGACTGCACCCATTGAATGTTGTGTTACTAACAAATAGAGCAACAGAGGACGCCCTGGTGTCGGGGGAACTAAGATTGGTGGTCTTACCAAGAGCTTCTTAATCTTGTCGAATGCTTCCTGACATTCATCATTCCAGTGGATCTATACATTTTTCCTCAAGAGCTTGAAGATCAACTCACAAATCGGTGTTAGCTGGGTAATGAATCGGTTGATATACTACAACCGCCCAAGCAACCCTCGGACTTCGTTTTCTGTTGGAGGAGGAGGCATCTCAATGATGGCTTTAGCCTTGTTTGGATCCACCTCAATTCCCCTCGGCTAATGATATATCCCAGTAGCTTGCCTGATGATACCCCAAATACACATTTGTTGGGGTTAAGCCATAGCTTGTATTTCCGCAAGTGGTTGAACAATTTTCTCAAGCAAGCAATGTGTTCTTCGAGCTCTTTTGACTTAGCAATCATATCATCCACATAGACCTCAATATCCTGGTGCATGAGGTCATGGAACAATGCTGTCATTACCCTTTGATATGTGTTTCTTGCATTCTTTAGTCCGAACGACATGACCTTGTAGCAAAATACTCCCCATAGGGTGATGAAGGACGTTTTCTCCATATCTTCCTCTACCATTCTAATTTGATTGTAACCTAAGAATCCGTCCATGAATGACAACATTTTATGTCCTGCAGTATTATCCACAAGTACATCGATGTGCGGGAGTAGAAAGCCATCCTTTAGACTTGCCTTATTTAGGTCTCTGTAATCAATACACATTCGAACCCGACCATCGTTATTTGGCATTGGAACCACGTTTGCTAATCATTTTGGGTAGAGGACGACTTTCAAAAAATTGACTTTGTGCTATTTCATTATTTCCTCTTTCAACTTCAACAACCACTGTAGTTGCCATCTACGCAACTTTTGTTTGATAGGCTTGACGTTGAGCTTTAGCGGTAATGTGTGCACCACCACCTCAACGTCTAACCGAACCATGTCATCATAGCTCCAAGCAAAAATATCAGCAAACTCTTGGAGAAGCTCAATAAGTTCTGCCTGGGCCTGCACTGTAAGCCTGGCACTAATTCGCACTTCTTTGACATTTTCAGCTGCGTCAATGTTTACACACTCAGTTTCCTCTTCTACATGCAAGTTCGGTCCTTCTGGATCATCATCATAAGGCTAAAAATCTGGTTCGTCATGGCCATCTTCTTCTATTTCCGCATCATCCTCCTTTTCACATGCAATGAGTTCAGAAATGACCTCTTGCCAGAAAGATGGATCCATGCCTTCAAAGGTGCAAATTTGTTCAGCATTCTTCCTTTGACGATGTTTTAGAATGGTCACTGTTACTCTAGTCTTTCTGTAAGCACCTCTGACAATCTTAGATTCTATCACTTCCGAACTTACGAGTGTACCTAGCTATTCCACTTTCTCCCCAGCCTTTTTTTTTTTTTCCAGTTTTCTCGGGTGGTATGTACAGTGTGTGTGACAGGTGGGCAGTTGTCTTCTGACTGACTGATGCGAGTGATGCTGCCCACAGTCTTTCCTAAGCCTAACTCAGGATCTTTTTTTTTAGACCCCACTACCAACTAGACCCGCCTCTCGACTGATTGGAGATCAACTCCTCTAGTCTAGCATTCACTAGTCTGTCTTCCTCTAAGGCCATGATGGTGAACTGACCCTGCGAGACTGTCTGATCTGCAATGCATTCTGGAATTACAGCTTTTCCCTTCCAACGCCTGAGTTCACTCTCCGCATCTTCCGCTAATGTTGCTAACTACTCCTGGAAAAGAATTTCCAAATCACTGAGTATACTGTCAACTTGTGCCACCACTACATCACCCTCCTCTTCATCGGAGGCAAAATCCACATAGTTTGCACTGGTGATCTCTCGCTCCTCAGGCGGCGATTTCGATTGATTTGACTGCAATTCTAACTGATTTACTGGTGAAATTGCAACAGGAACTGTCTTTACTGAAACTATAACTATAATTGACTTTGAAGACGGCAACGGAAGCCTTGCTACCCCTAGTGGAGAGGGCAATACTGGACTTGTTATGCAATCTACAACCTCTTCCTCAGAATAGTAGTCCTCAACACATATCCATTCTGATCCACTTGTAGGCTCATTCTGTTCAAACTCTGCAACAATAGGATTCTGATTGGGATCTAGAAATCCTGCACTAACAAAGTTAGCTAATTCCTGTGGAATAAAGAGTTTCTGGAACTTACAATTCCTCGAGAACCCATCTTGCGGCTTCCATCTATATCCCAGTCCTTCAAAATCTTGTCTTTTCTCCATAACGATTGGCTCGACGATTCCTTGGTCATTCCGCCCGAGGGGTGCTCCTTTCTCATACCCCCACCTTTGGTAATGATTCTCGACCATCACAAGAAGATTGCCAAAAGCGGCCAAATAATTGGCATGCTCGAGAATTGAAATGAAATTGACAAGCTCAAAGCGGTCAACTTGGTAGAGCATATCAAGAGGTTTGGGGTCAAAATGGACAGTTTGAGGAGCCAATGAAGAGACCACCTCGACTTTCTCCATTTGAAGATTTTCCGCAATTACAACAACAATGTCATTGTTCCAGCAGAACTTAATCATTCTGTGAAGAGTCGAGGGGATGACCTGATGCTTGTGAAGCCAAGGGCACCCAAGCAGGAGATTGATGGACAGTTCGAGGCTGACAACATAAAATTCTACCTTGAAACGGGCAGGACCAATGATCAGAGGAATAACCAAAATCCCTAAAGCATCACGGTGCGTGTTGTCAAATGCCGTCATTCCCTCTACAGCTAGGGTAATATCCTTGGATTTGAATCCGATCTGACTTGCAGTTCACAAGGGGCAAACATTTAAGCCGGCACCATTATCCACCAGAGTAAGAGGAATGCAAAAATTTTGGAATTGCACCGCGATGAACAAGGGTTGATTGTGATTGGTCCCTGTCGGGGGTAATTTTGAACAGGAAAAAGAAATCTCCTGTGGCACAGCTACCATCACTACCATGTTTTCCAAGGCTGATGGTTGTATAGTTGGGGAAACATGAGCGGCTTAGAAAACTCAGAGGAAGGCCTCCTTATGTGCAACTAATGTATGGATTACGTCCCAAATGGAAATATCAACTTTAACTTTCTTTAACTGGGTCGTGATGTCTGCTACAGGTGGGTCCTTCTTGGTAGTGGCGGGATTGATTCTTGGAACTACCTCTTCAGGAATAGGACTGGGAATCTAGCTCTCTAGTTGGGAAGATGAGGTAGTTGGCTGGTTGGGCTTGTTAGTCAGAATTGAGGCCTTGTACACCCGTCCTGATCACGTTACCTCAGCGCACATTTCCATGGTGTAACTATAAGGCATGCAGTGAGTATCCTGTGTTAGGTTGATGACCATAGGTGTACAAGCTTTCAATTCCACTAGGACTAAGGCTGGTGTATTTGATGAAGTGGGTATTGGTGTTTTATGAATCAGGTCAAGTTTCAGCCTAGCTAGCAAACTGACGGATGATGAAGTGGATTGCATGGTAGGTTTAGCGGCTGCGTGCCTCGGTTTGGCAGTTAGCTGGATCATATTAACTACAGAACTGGAAGCTTTCTAAAAGGATTGAAAAAGCTGATAGGAAAAAGGCTTTGAGATATCATGAATGAGATGGGAAGGGTCAAACTGTGACGGTGAAGACTCAATAGAAGAAACAAGATGAACTCTTGAAGTTTTGGGTGTATGCTTAGGTAGGGGCCGGTTGACTATATTGCTATGTGTAGATGCAGAAGAATGTGGTGTCGGTGTAGCTGGCGCAAGCTCTGCCTCTTGTGTATTGATGAGGATGGCCATCTGGTAAATCAGGTCCTGAATGACACTCCGAAGCGTAAAACAGTTATCCGTAGAGTGCCCCGCAACTCTGTGGTAACTGTAGTATAAATCCGCTTTAAACCATCGTAGAAGTGGATTCGGTGGTGGATGAACTTCTCGAAGCTTCAGGAGTGACGCAACCTTGGGAAATACGGCACTCAGTGGCTCAACCAGAGGGGTGTAATCCCTTTCAGGTTGTCGAGGCGGCCTTGATCCTGGGTTACGCCCTTGCCTTGCCGGTGTGGGTTGGTATATTGGCTTGGCGGTGGTGGTGATTTGTGATGTACGTGGTGTCCTAGGTGTAGGTGTATAAACTACCTGATTCGGCACTAGCAAACTCACTACACTAACTGACATAACAGGAGCTCCTACATAGGCCACGGCATTCTTGACAGTGTCCTTCCACCACGAATATCCGGTGCTAGATCCATTGTTGCCACCACCTCCGTCCCTCCGTTGTGGTTCGATGCCATAGTCTGCTTGGCAAATGCCGCTAATGCAGGAAACTTCCGCTATGCAGTGAGCTCTCAACTCGGGTGCCAGCTTTGATTAGGGATGCAAAAGTGGAAATGGGTTGTATGCTCAACAAGGCCCCTGTGGCTGGCTACACTCCTCGAGTTATCATTTCGATAGACTCTTCATCAAAGGGTCTATCACGAACCTATGAAGCGAGGGCTCGTTAGCGCCCAACGTACTCCTCGAACGGCTCGTGGGGCTTCTACCTAGTTGCGACTAGGTCCTGGTACTTTGGGACCATGTCGAGATTGAAAGAATATTATTCTAGAAAAGCCTGGCTAAGGTCACTTTAGGTCTTAATAGTGGTCATATCCAGAGATGTAAACCACTTCAAAGTTGATCTTGTGACTCTTCTGGAACAGGCAAATAAGTAGCCTCTCTTTAGCCTACAACTGAGCGACATCACCACAATATGCCCTAAGATGTGAAATTGGGCAACCTTTACCATTGTATTTTTCAAATTCCGGGATATGAAAATTTAAAGGGAGTACAACCTTTGGAAAGTAGCAGAGGTCTCGAAAGGTATAAGACTGGTGATCCCCACCCTACACTAACTGTAGTGCTCTTTCCAAATCGCTCAACCTGGTGAGTAGAGCATCTGGAGTCGCTGCTGACTTGACTGTGCAGCTGGGGCGGGTCCTGTGTATGCTGTGTTTATAGCACCCACAAGCTCCTCCGGATCTATCATCTCGCTGCCTGGTGTTGTGACTTGATGACCAGCGTACCCATGCATGTGTGTGGTAGGTGGTGGCATGTATGTTGGAGCTTGAATCTGATGCAAAGGTACAGCAGTGGTAATATGCTCTGCTGGACATGATGTCGTGTGCGGGAGCAACAACTGCTGCACTGGTATAACCGGGTTTGCAAGTCACTGTTCTCCTACCAACCCAAAAGGTTGGCCACTAGCAGATGGAGGAACATGCTGTGCATACAGTGGTGATGATGCTAACGATGTGACAGGTGTAGCATGGAATGCCTGAGCTAGTTGATGCGGAACATCAGGAATGGGATAGATAAAGGAAGTCAAAGTAGGATCCAAAGAAAAGGCCATGTTCTGCAGCCTCTATGCAAGGGCCAGAAGCTGTAGAGACTGCACAGTAACAGAACCATCGATAGCAATATCAAGGGTCAGAAGAGCAAGCAGAAGGGATGTCAAAGGGGGTTGGAAGTTCAAAGATCTAGTTGGCTGGATTCCTACAGAGGAAGCAATCGCGGCCAACTGTGTGTCAAAGGGGGTTAAGCCAACCAAAGGACTAGACCAATCAGGGGCTGCCAGTGTCTCGAAACTGGTGGGTAGGGAACTCCGTGTGCCTGAAAGTGGCTGTCATGGAGCATAGATAAGTAACAGATGTCAACATGAGAGAGGAAGGAGGGGCGGAAACAGAGATCCCCTCCGAAGCGAGTAAGGATGGAGCTGCGATTGCAAATTGGGGGATGACACCTACGAGGAGCTATTGTCAGAAGTGACGGATAGCTCTAGGAAAGACGGTCGAGAACAATGCCTCAAGACTGAGGTCATTGAAAGGATCCCTTGGGCTTTGGCCTAGGAACTTGCACATGGAACATTGAGCTATGAAGAGGAAAAAAAACTAGTTTGTGAGCGAAGAAAAGACAGAGACAAAATAAAAGAAGAAACATGTGAGCTATGTAGTTGTTTGTTCGGGTGGCATGAATGGCACACATGCACATGAATGCTCCTAATATGCACTCTCCCACCATGCATGTCCCGTTTGGGGTTGACTACACGGGATGCACTCATGGGTTTGGATTTTGACTCTGGTCAAAAAAGTAAGGTTCCCGTTCTAAATCCTAACCAAAGCACAGGCATTAAACGAGTGGTGTGTTGGTGGCCTTGACTCCTGCAGTAGCAAAGAGTTGTACCCTCTACTAACATCAACATGACCCCAGACAAAGGGGAGCAGACTAATCACACGTCCTATGCCGAAGCCATAGAAGGGGTAACCAGGATTGCCTTTCGTAGATTGTGGGTGGACACAAGAGAGGAGAAGATGCATGCTTTATAAAATAATCATTCATGCACATATGCTTGGTGTCTTTTACTTACGTTTTATTAAACCAAAGGGGATTGTAAGCATTTGTCTCAAGTTATGCCTTATTATTTGTCTTTCTGAATTTGTGTATTTTATTTTAGCTAAGAAGGGAGGCAAACATGTCTTTACTCTCCTAATCATGGCAAATACAGAAAGGGAAAAAACACACAATCATGGCATCCAAAAACTCAACCAACAAGCACAAGGCATGAGCATGGCATGTGCTAGTGTTGCATTATCAGGTAGGTAAAAAAAGAAGCAAGCATCATAACAAAAGACATGAGTTAGGTCATGTGCATGTGCTGTGACATAGCAATCATGTAAAACGACGAAAAAAACATGTATAGTCAAATATGTACAAACAAGTAGGACAAGCAAACAAACACAAAGTGTATAAACAATGTCAAGCAAGCAGGGAAACCAACACGAAAGCCAGAATCTGGTTATCCCCGGCAAAGTCACTAGTTCCTGTGACCATACCGGTGGAACCCTGCACGACTCCACGATGCATGGAAACACATAAGGAATCCCGATATGGTCACGACAAAGATGGTGAATCCGAGGAGGGAGACTCGACTCAGAAACACCAAAGAAGGATAAAAAAAGGATAAGGAAAAGGAGTCGCCACATAGTCTTTTAATGGAAAGACGAGGAAAACGAATCACAAAGAAAACCCAAAGAAATCATTGCAAAGACACATGTGTGCTCCGTGCCTAATGGATGTGGTGTGCAAATCACTATG
This sequence comes from Posidonia australis, assembly GCA_024699735.1. NCBI lineage: Eukaryota > Viridiplantae > Streptophyta > Magnoliopsida > Alismatales > Posidoniaceae > Posidonia > Posidonia australis. The sequence continues at coordinate 14,624 of JAMKQA010005412.1, forward strand.
GGCCAGAGAAAGGGTAAGGATTCTTGTTATGCATGAGAAAGGTATTAGGCACCCCCATACACTCGAAGAATTTGGTCTTTCAAGGTTAATTGCTTGCTCATGATCTAGTGTGTGTTTGCCTATCTACTTCTAATACACATGCCTAAGATGAATGCGAAAACATGACAAATCTCCAAGAAAACAATGAATACAAGAGAAATGATAAGGAAAATAATCTGAGGGAAAATGTAGGCATTGAAAATGTCACTTTACTGTACACTCTTTGGCGATGACGAAAATCATGTAAAAATCAGAAATGTTCAGAAAGTGTCATGCAAAATAGCGAAAACTAGGAAAATCCGAGAAAATCAAATAAGAGAAAATAATACTCATGCGGTTCCATGTCAGCATTATCAATCTTGTTAATGTACGCCATCAGGCGATGAAAATCTAAATCAAATCATAATATCATGAAAAATCATGAAAATCAGAAATACAAGGGAGAATATGATAAAATTGCAAAAAAAAGGCATTTTGGCAAATCATGCCAAAAGATTATATGCCCTAGGATTGAGTGGGGATTCCCAAGGCATCTCGAGGAAATCCAAGAAATCAAAGATTAGTCAAATCAAGAAATGAAGTGTAGACACCCTAATTTTGAGCTCATTTGGCAGCAGGCTCCTCCGGTTGATGCTCTGGTCGCGACCACCAAAACCCTAGCTCACACAAACCCAATTAGGTTCACACTAGCCCACATGACCCAATAAAACACTAAAGCCCATTAAAATTCACTCAAAACAAATAAAACATTAATCCAACTTAAAATCCACTGAAAAA
>JAMKQA010005413.1:0-15598 GCA_024699735.1 Posidonia australis
TGACGAGGAGTCTATTGAGATAGTGATCCGGGGAGCACAGCCAGCGATCGGGGCTCTGCTTAGCATTCAGCCTGTCACAACTTTCTCTACACTGCTTCGGGTGGGCGCCCGTGTTGAGAGCTCACTGCGTGGCGGCAGTTTTCCAGTGCTCTCTGCATTTGCCAATCAGGCCACTGCCTCACATAGTGGCCCTAGTAGCAACAACAACAACACCAACACCAATCCACCCAGGAGGCGGGATCCATCCAAGAATACTGTCTCTTACATTAGATCTCCTACTACTCCAGCGGATGTCCGCCTGCCCCCGCAGCACCAAGTAGTTTATGCACCCACGTCTATACCTAGAGCACATCATGCATCGCGTATCACCCCCACTGCCACACCAGTATATCCCAATCCACCAGCTAGGACGTGCCCACCGTTGGCACATCCACAGCCGAAGCGACAACGCCGTGACAGGCGCCACTATACCCCTTTAGTGGAGCCGTTGAGCATGGTGTTCCCTAAAGTCGCATCTTTGCTGAGGTTGCCGGAGGTACGCCCTCCGCCTAGTCCGCTACCAGCCTAGTACAATGCCAATGCGTTCTGCAATTTCCATCGGGTGGCTGGCCACACGATGGACAATTGTCTTACACTCAGGGACGCTGTCTAGGATTTGATTGACCAGATGGTCATTGTAATTAATACCCAGGCAGCCGCCCCAGCACATCCCCTAGCAGCACACCCAGCACAGCAGGCACAACCAGTATACCCCAACATAGTTAGTCAGCCTTTGTCGCAGCATCCGCCTCCGGGAGCGCCAGGTTCCTCGGGAGTTAATTTTGTTTCTTCTTTTCCTTCTGGGTCAATTTCTTCTCCTATCTGTCCCACCGCTTTGATTCATGATGTATCTTCTCCTTTTCCCCACCGTTTGTATCGTTCCTTCCTCGATAATTCCGAGGAATTTGTTTCTATGATCCGTCCTGCTGTTGAATCGGAGAACCCTGAGGTGCCACCTGTAGCTCATCCCCAGCCTCCAGCTCCAGTCTATTTAGCAGCCTGGACCCAGTCTAGACCAACACAGCCAGCACGCCCTCGGATCCACCAATACCCTCACCAGTACTACCAGCGTCCCCGGGTAAATACCCCTACTTGCCCTTATCCTTCAATATCTCCTGTACAGTTAGCAGCCCGTCCCCCAGTTGTTGTTACTCTGACCCGCGACACGCATCGTGTTCCTTACAGTTATGCCACAGGAATGTGCGCAGAGGTGACACGATCGGGTAGAGTATACAAACCCCACCAGGACTAACCCTTTAACCCAAGTCCTTAACTAGTTACAGGCCCAATCATCCAGGCCATCAGCACTTATAGCAGTAACCCCTGCCCAACCCCGGGCACATTCTCCTCAGCCGCCAATGCCTAGAGTAGCACCGTCCTATCCTACCATTAGCAGCCAACCTTCAGCTGACATCACTGCCCAGCTAAAGAAGGTTAGAGTTGATATTTCCATTTGGGACCTAATCCATACGTCGGTCGAGCATAGGGAAGCTTTCCTTAGGGTCTTTCAGGCAGCTCGTGTATCCTATTCTATAGAGCCTGCTACCCTTGAGAACATAGTAGGAATGATCGCGGCACCTCAGGTCATCTCCTTCTCTAGCCAAGAGTTACCTCCCTCTGGCATCAATCACAATTCTCCCTTGTTCATCACTGCGCAGTATCAGAGTTTTCGCATCCCCCTCACACTGGTGGACAATGGAGCAGGCCTTAATGTCTGCCCTTTGCGCACAACAAATGCACTCAGATTCAAGACCGAGGATGTTATACCAGCTGTGAAAGGGATGACAGCTTTCGATAATACGCATCATGATGCGCTTGGGATTCTTATCATTCCCCTGACCATTGGCCCTGCTCGCTTCGACGTGGAATTCTACGTCGTGGATATCGAACCTTCTTTTAATCTCTTGCTTGGACGCCCTTGGCTTCACAAGCATCAAATCATTCCTTCAACCCTCCATCGCATGATTAAGTTTTGTTGGGATGACAACGTTGTTGTTGTCCTAGCAGAAGACATGGAGAAGGTTGAGTCTATATCAGCTTTAACCCTGCAGACTGTTCACTTCGAGCCTAAGCCTACCGATGTCCTCTTTTGGGTTAATCGGTTTGAACCAGTTAATTTCATTCCGCCCTCAGAGTTTGCCGGCCATTTGGCCACTTCTGGCAACCCCCGCTTGATGATCGACAACCTGTGTCGCAAATGGGGATATGAGAAAGGATCACCTCTTGGGATTTATGGTGAGGGAATCGTCGAGCCGATCGAAGTCGAAGAATGGGTTGAGAAAGACGGTTTGGGTTACGAACGATGCAGCCAAAGGAAGAGATCACAACGCCAGGGTAAGTCTTCTAAGATGATTATTCCACGAGATTTATCCAACATTGTTAGCGCAGGCATCATGGATCCGAACCACAGTTCCTATGCAGTGTCAGCACCACCAGCCTGGATCTGCCTAGAGGGTTCATATCAAGACAATAGCCAGCCAGAACAGTAGAGTATATGGCAGGGTGTCATGCAGAGCGGTAAGCAGACAGAGCTGTCAGCAGCTTAGATTCTGGTCCAAGAGATAGACTCAGATGATGACATTGGGGATCTGGACCTGTTATTTCAGGAGCAGCTAGACATGCTTGTAGAAGATATAGTAGAGCATGACCACAGAAGGAAAGGCAAAGCAGTTGTCAGAGCACCACCAGTAGACACACCAGTACCACCCTAGGACCAGATTTCAATTATGGTCCAGCACGAAACAAATGAAAGGGATACTAGACCATTGGAGTTAATCTCCTGTCAGCCGGGAGGCGGGTCTAGTTGGTATTGGCAATATAAGCCTCGCCTTGAGGGTGAGGGTCAAAATCATGAAGTAAGTACGAGTGGGACAGATGGCGGCCCCACCAGTTTACAGCAGAGCAGCCGCTATCAAACAAAATTGGGTACAGTTAGTAACAAGAATAAAGAGGCATCCACATCAGAGGCAGAGACTCTTAGCTCCTCAGATCGTCCGGATGGGGAAGCACAAGCAGCAGTGCAATGTCGGCATAGAAACTCAAAGGTCACTGTGACAGTCCTTAAACGCCATCAGGGCGCGGAATCAGAGGAGGTCTTCTCAATGGACATCACCGACACGGCATTCGAAAAGGAGATCCTGTCAGAGCTGATCGCTTATGAAGAAGAGGATGATGGAGCAGATAACAATGAGGAGGAGCCCTCGCAACTTCCATTTTTTGATGATGATCCAGAAGGCCCAAATCTACATGTCGAAGAAGAGACAGAGCTTATCAACATCGGCACGACGGAGGAAATAAAAGAAACACGCATCAGTGCCAGTTTATCACCACAAGCAAGGGCGGAGTTCATGGCTTTCTTGAAGGAATACGTAGATGTCTTCGCATGGAGCTATGGTGACATGGTGGGGCTGGACATTGAAGTGGTAGTTCATACATTGCCACTAAATCCGAATTCTAGGCCAGTTAAACAGAAGCTTCGCAGATGGCGACCCCAATGGCTTTTAAAGCTCAAGGAGGAGATTATGAAGCAGTACAAGGTCAACTTTCTCAAGGTTGTACTGTATCCTGAATGGCTTGCCAACGTGGTCCCAGTACCTAAAAATGATGGACGGGTTCGCATGTGCATTGACTATCGAGATCTCAACAAAGCGAGCCCCAAAGATGATTACCCGCTCCCTCACATCGATATTCTGGTGGACAACACTGCAGGGCATAAGATGTCTTTCATGGACGGGTTTTCTAGGTATAATCGGATCAGAATGGTAGAAGAAGATATGGAAAAGACATCCTTCATTACTCCATGGGGAGTCTTCTACTATAGGGTGATGCCATTCGGATTAAAGAATGCGGGAGCAACATATCGAAGGGCTATGACAGCTTTGTTCCACGATCTCATGCATCAAGAGGTTGGAGTATATGTGGACGACATGATTGCCAAATCCAAAGAGCCCGAGGACCATCTCGCCTGCTTAAGAAGATTGTTTGAGCGACTACGGAAGTATAAGCTCCGCTTGAACCCCAACAAATGTGTATTTAGGGTATCCTCTGGAAAGCTACTGGGCTATATCATAAGGCAAAGGGGAATTGAAGTAGACCCTCACAAAGCCAGGGCTATCATTGACATGCCTCCATCGACCACTGAGAAAGAAATTCGTGGTTTATTAGGCAGGCTACAATATATCAGCAGGTTCATTGCACAGCTTACGCCAATATGTGAGCCCTTATTTAAGCTGCTAAGGAAAAATGCTCAGACTTCTTGGAATGAGGAAAGTCAAGCTGCCTTTGACAAGATTAAATAACTATTGGTGAAGCCTCCAGTTGTAGTTCCTCCTGTGCCAGGAGGCCCTCTGCTATTATATCTCTCCACAACACAGCATTCTATGGGCACAGTTCTAGGCCAGCATGACGAATCTGGGCGGAAAGAGAAAGCTATTTACTACATCAGCAAAAAGTTCAATGACTACGAGGTTAAATACAGCCCGATAGAGAAGGTCTGCTATCCCTGGTGTGGGCCACACAGCGCCTCCAGCATTATATGATGGCATATCCGGTTCTCTTATTGTGTCAGCATGACCCAATCAAATACCTGTTCCAGAAGCCAGCCTTAGTGGGCAGATGTGTTAAATGGCAGGTGATGTTGTCCCAATACGATATCACCTTTGTCACACAGAAGTCCATGAAAGGACAAGCCGTGGCGGATCATTTGGCCGACTTACCTTTGCCGGAGTACCAGCCTTTGCAGACCCAGTTCCCAGATGAGGATATATTGTTTACAATGGGTGACGAGGAACTAGAGGGGCCTCAGAATGAGCATCAATGGTGTTTGTATTTTGACGGTGCAGTCAACAAGCGAGGAAGAGGCATCGGTGCAGTTTTAGCAACGCCACAAGGACAGCTTATTCCCTTTGTAAGGAAGCTGACATTTGAATGCACCAATAATGAAGCCAAATATGAGGCTTGCATCTTAGGCTTACAGATAGCAAGGGACCAAGGCGCCCAAGAGCTCCATGTATTTGGTGACGCCATGCTAGTTATTTCACAAGTCAATGGTGACTAGAGGACAAAAGACCAGAAGCTTGTTTTATACCATGAACACCTGCTGAAATTGACTGAAGAATTTAAGGATGTCAGGTTTTCTTTCATGAAGCGCGCCAAGAACACATATGTAGACGCCCTGGCAACCCTGGCATCATGGTTATCACTCCCAGAAGCACAAGCCATAGACATTTCAGTCACATGCATTGAACAGTCGGCTCATTGTATGCATATCCAAGAGGCGCCGTCATCTGCTGAACCGCCTTGGTATAGTGATATTGAAGCATTTTTGAAGTCTGGTAGTTTCCCTCCTGGCATTTCTGCGTCAGATAAGAAGACCCTGACACGGTTAGCATCCAAATATGTGCTCAGGGTCGGGCAGCTTTACAGAAGATCTTATAACCAGATGCTCCTCAGGTGTGTAGACAAAAAGGAGGCAGATGAGTTATCATTGAAAGTCCATGCAGGCACCTGTGGCCCACACATGAACGGGGTTCTTTTAGCCAAGAAAATCATGCTACAAGGGTACTTCTGGTCCACCATGGAAACGGACTGCTGCCATTTTGTCAGAAGATGCCACAACTGCCAGATACACGGCAATTTTATACATGCTTCCCCACAGCAATTGCATAGCATGTCGTCACCCTGGCCATTCTCTACTTGGGGAATTGATGTTATCGGGGCCATTCATCATGCAGCATCCAATGGGCACCGTTATATTCTGGTAGCCATTGATTATTTTACGAAATGGGTCGAGGCGGCATCCTACAAAACAGTCACAACAGCTATTACAGAAAAATTCATCAAAAACAATATTGTCGCCAGATATGGGGTTCCATTTGCTATCATTTCAGACAACAAAACTAATTTTATAGCAAAGAGAGTTGAGGATTTCCTCCAGAGCTGCAAGATCAGACATCACAGATCCTCCCCCTATCAACCTCAGATGAATGGGGCAGTGGAGTCGGTTAACAAGAATCTGGTGAAGATCCTGAAGAAAATGGCCGAGACTCATAAAGATTGGCACGAGAAGCTGCCTTATGCATTATAGGCTTACAGAACATCCATCCAGACATCCACAGGAGCGACACCTTACTCTTTGGTGTATGGCATGGAAGCGGTCCTTCCCTTTGAAGTCGAGATTCCATCATTAAGAATCTTGAAGGAGGCGGAATTAGAGGACGCTGAGTGGGTACAGGACCGCAATGTTTAGCTAGATCTAATTGATGAGCATAGGTTGCAAGCTCTGCATCATGCCCAATGCTATTAGAAGAGAGTGGCCTGAGCTTATCGGAAGAAAGTCCGTCCTAGAAACTTTGAACCAGGGGACTTGGTCCTGCGTGCCATTCACTTAGGCCCAACTGGCGTGGACCTTTTGTGGTTAAGGAAGCCTTGTCAGGGGGAGCAGTCATTCTTGAAGGCATGGACCATGCAGAGCAATCAGAGCCCGTCAATGCCTCCTACTTAAAGAAGTACTATCAATGACTCTCAGTCGATCCTGATGCATTGCACCATGAGTCATGCATTTTATATTCTTTGCATTTCTAGCACAGCATGAATAATCATATACACCCTTTTCTTTTGTTTAGTATCATCTTTGCCCAATGAGTAAAATTGGGAGCCTGCTTGCATAAGATGTGTCAAGTCCTCCTCATGTGCTACTACCCTAGAAGCTTAGGATGTGAGAGAGAGATTTCATAGGAATGGGCTAAATATACAAATTCCCACGGGACCTATATCTCGAGAGGGAGTAAAAATGTTAGGTCTATAGAGGGCGTGAGCAATAAATAAAAAATACACCAGACCTTGGAGCATAAAAGAAATGGGAGACAGAAGTAGTAGACAGAAGCTGAGCTCTACTAAGAGAGGCATGTGAACAACCATACTCCTACCATTTAGCTTGGAGAGGAGTCGAAGCATGCACTTACTAAGCCCATATGATCAAAGGGACTAGCCACCCCTTCAGCAAGGGAAATAGCAGCCACCCCCTTAGCATAAGTGTTTATTACCTCCAAGAAGGAGTAGGGTCAGTTAGCATGCCTATGAGGGAGAAAAGAAAAATGAATCCTCAAAAAAGTAGATATAGGACCCCAAGACTTTGGCATGAGGCCCATGAATTTGAAGGAGAGCCACAAATAAACCTAAGTGTCTAGGTTAGTGCCACATGAGTTGAGGACAGTGTCACCTTCTATCGCAGGCAAAACAGGCTTCCTTGGCGCTGAGGGTACCAATATATCAATTGACCGTTTCTTTGCATTTGTGTCTTTCTGCACGACATTCATTTTTATATTCGCATTTTCAACCAGGGGCATGTCAGCTGCCTTATGAGTCGTATAAGCATTTGGCTAGGGCACATGCTAGTCAAGCATATGTGCATTTACTTTGCAAGGCATTTTGTTTATATTTCGACCAGGGGCATGTTAGCTGCCTTATGAGTCGTGTAAGCATTTGGCTAGGGCGCATTCTAGTCAGGCATATTTGTATTTGCATTGCAAGGCATTTTGTTTGCATTTCAACCAGGGGCATGTCAGCTACCTTATGAGTCGTGGTCTGAGCAAGTAAGCATTTGGCCAGGGGCATGATGGTCACTTCTTAAAATGGAGGGATTTGAAATCAGAGGCATGCCAATTAAATTGATCCTGATAAGCAGATATAGACTTGCAAGAATCAGATAAACAAGTGCAAAACAACATCAATACCAACAATTCTTATTATGGCCTATCATGAATACAAATATCGCAAGTCAACTCGGGGCCTCTTTGAACTGCTAGCCTCCATGAAATTGGTACCACTAGGCGGAATCTCGCTCAAAGGCCATGTCTCCCTTATCTCAGCCTCATATCCCGTTGTACAGCCAGAGCCTTTAATGATGGCAAGACTGGAAGACTTGATACCAGCACTCATTCGTCGGGCTAACTCAGAGGCAGATGCATTTGAACCAACAACATGTTTTTTTAATCCGTCAGGGTAGGGGCTCTGCTCAATGGAGTCTTGGCAGAAGCCGAACTGGCGAAGGACCCGAACGGGGTGATACTCCACGCCTCCAGAGAATCCAGGGAGAACCACGAGTCGCATGTCCGTGGCATTAAAGAAGGCAGTAAAGTTCTGGGATGCAGAGGATACAATGCACCATGTCACAGAATCCGCATCAAGATTCCGCAGTTTGTCGCACAGCTCATGCACCCCCGGCAGCGACCTTGAATGATGGGTGCGGCTATAGGCTTCAAAAGAAAAAGGTCGAGGGCACTGAATCTTCATCCCCATATGGGCAGCAAACCAAACCTGGCAAAAATGGAACCATGGTTAATGAAAGCACAACAAATATTATTAAATATTGTCAATGATCTGCTTACCTGCACCAGGGCGCCACATCCATAGAAATGGCGGGAGTGCCTTAACGCTCGGTCCAAACCGACGTAGGTTTCAGCAAGAAGGATAGGGGCCAAGTCGATCTGGCGAACAACTACCGCCCAGGCTATTTCTGCCACCTCAATAGCCACAGTCGTCCGGCCATGACTAAAGATCAGCTCCCCAAGGAAACGCAGTACAAAGCAATAGAGCCATAGGGTACATGGAGGAGTGGGAACCAATGATTGCATCGAAGTAGTCCAGACGCACCATGGGTGTAGGACCATCCCGGCAGATGAGCTTCTCCTTACCGACATCTTTGGCAATACACGTAAGTCGACTCACGACATGGACATAACTGGCATGGCAGGTAAACACCGATGGGGACATGAACGGGGACAGGCCACAAATTCGTCTGACTTCCTCCAGAGTTAAAGTCATCTCCACTTGCCCAAAGTAGAAAACATGCAGGGCTGGCTTCCAAAAATCGGGCTAGGGCACACAGCAAATGCCAATTAACTTCCACTTTGGCTATACTCAGGAGAGAGGAGGAAATACCCCAAATCCTGAGTTGCTTTCGATCATCAGCTGTCAAAGCATCGATCCAGCCAAGCAAGGCGTCAGAGTAGTGCCTGGGGGTCACCATGGTTGGGTAACTCTGCAGGCACAAATTTGAATCAAATATGGCAGTAAAAGACGGAACCTGACATAAGCATAGGACAAGCATAGCAATCTAGCATGATGTGATACAAGAAACATATGCAAAAATCAGGAAGCATTGTTCCAAAGATCGCAGCCATGAAAGGGATATAAAGCAAGTCTGCAAAAACAAGTAACAGAAAAACACGTAAAACAGTAACCCGTACCATCGTGATGTAGGATCTACGCCTAGGAAGACCAGAAAGTAAGCAAAAATGAAGAAGCAAGGTCTGCCGCTGTGTTTTTCAGAGAGGGTGGCGTTGTCTCTCGCAGGGCGGTTTTATATAGAAGAGCAGGAAGGGTTTTCAGCAAAAACGAAAAAACAAAACTCGCCATTTCTGGAGACGCACCTATGACGCGCACCTAGCAGACGCACCTATGCGGCGCACCTAGGTGGCGCCTGGAATGACAGGAAAATTTCAGTAGCACCTCCTCTAAATGTGGACATCGCCAAAATCAGCGCCATTTGCTTAACCCTGCGTGGAATACATTTTGCATACAACCTGCACGTACAAGACCCCGAGGGGCACATCGTAGAATCAGAAATTTTCTTATACATTTTTTAGAAGAACGTTACAAAGTGTCAGTGTTATTACAGGATTTCCAGCAAAATTACAAATAAAGCTACTCTTCTTCTGAATCTTCTTCATCAGACGCCGCCTTTTGGAAGTGCTCAGCCAAGAGTCTGTTGCCTCGTCGAGTGATCCGACGTGACCACTGAGCAGCTGCGGTAGCTTGAGAGCGAGGAGCAGAGTCGCGAACCGCCTGGGTGACCTCAGTGTCTGAACGGTCCCCTTCAGACGCCTCCATAGTGAAATCCCCACTGCTGGCTACATTTGCTCTCTGGGCAGGAAAGTCTTGCTGCAAGATCAAACTGTGTTAGCAATAAGAATTTTAAAGGCAGCAGCAGGAGCAGAAAAGAGAAGCATACCCGGATGATGTTACGCCAGCGCAGCTCCTGCAAAACAATAGATGTGTCAGATACAGTCAAGACGGCAGGATGCAAAGTAATAATTTTACCCTTTTCCGGCGGATGTCAGCATAGAAGGCGCCAAATTGCTCCTTGAAGCCCTATGGATTATAGCGAATGTCAGACTGTCATAGTTCACATAATAGCAATGAAAAGTAGAAATGGAAATCTTGTACCTGGGCCCAGCTAGACGCATACCACATCCCACGGTGGCTATCCCGCACCGCCTCCTCGAATAGGTACGACTTCCCCGCACGCCTGTACCAAGCAAGATAATCTGTGTAGTTGACTTCTCGAAGGACGTGCCGGTCCTGAGAAGCTGTGGCAGCTTCATGCTGACTTCTAGCAACTGAGCGGATTGTAGCCGGGCGATCCATGTCAGCAGGAGGAGGGGCAGGAATGCAGAATGCATCTGAGAACTGATGCCGCACACGCCCTGGGAGGTAGTAGGCCGACTTCTTCATGCAATAGAACCTCACCTGTTTGTCCCTAAGAACGCGGCCAGAGTTCAAGGGAGCCCAGCCGAAGCCATCGTATCGAGCAAATGGGCGCAGATGGACCTGTTACAAAAACAGAGAGTTGTAAGCAAACGAAGTACAACAAGCATGCAAAATTAAAGTCTACTGACATAGGAGACTTACGTCCTCGAGTTCTACCAGGTCCAGCAGATACCGGTAGGACTCATAGCTGAACACCCCAGCAGCAGCCTGGTGGTCAGGCTCGACCCACTGGCGGGGAAGGGGCAGGAGCTCGTCCCGCAGACGGCCAAAGCAATGCCCTCTGGTGATGTGCTCCATAATCCAATACTGTAAATGCAGGCGAAGTCAGTTTATCAAATGTAAAGCATAAAAGAAATTTGTTTTGCAAAGTAACAGAAGCAAATACTTACAGTCAGCAGAGGGTATAGCCCTACATAAGAACGGCGCCCAAGCTTGACCACATTGTCGAGCCCGCAGATCAGCCAAGTGTAGCTAGCGCCAGCCCAGTCATAATGATCCAGGTGCTCCAGGTTGGTCAGATATGCAATCCAGTCAGCATGGATACAATAGGCTGATGAATTGCAGAAGATCATAGCCAGCAGCTCCAGCAGAAAGTGCCTCAGTACAAAATCTGCTTCCTCACTATCAGGCTCAGGGTTGGGCCAGAATTTGTCCCATTCTCTTAACCACCCCACGGTGATCATATGTTTCCCCCTAGGTGGCTTACAAGGGACACGGCCCAAATGTGCAGGCGCAAGGTGGAAGCCGTGGGTGGTCTCACCTATAATGGGCTCGTCACCAAAAGGAAGGCCCGTCAGCAGAGCCCACTGATCAGGCAGAATAGTTAGCTCACCAAATGGCAAATGGAAGGTGTGTGTCTCAAACCTCCATCTTTCTACCAAGGCTCTGAAGAAGTTGTAATGGCCATGAATGATGGGTAGACGCAGTAAACCTCCAAATGGAGACCAGTGGAGGAGGAAGTCCTGCAAAAAATCCAGAAAGCGGTGGAAATGTTCGAGCATCGGACCCCACTGGCATCGCATGATCCGACTCGCGTCCCCTTCCTGAAATGTCAAGGACAGAGTTAAAGCCAAGTCAAAAGCAGATAGCAATTAAAGTACATCAAAGCGAGAAAATTACCCCAAACTCGGGACTCTCGCAGATATGACGGTCACTCAGCAACCGCTCCTCAAAATTTCCAGATTCCTGAGAATGCATTTGTCAGAACACCGGATTTAAATGCCCATTTAATATTCAGTTTTTGATTTACCTCAGTGGGAATAACAGGAGTCGAGCTACTAGAAGCCTGTGACCTCGAAGAGCTGCCTCGTCGTCTGGAACGAGAACTAGAAGGCATGTCCCACGATGATTGTGGGATCCCAGCCTCGGGAACTGGGTCATCCTGCAGAAAAGAAAAGCCGGACCAAGAGTTAAACGACAGCAGCAGGCATGACAAATGCAAAATATGTCGAGGTTAAGTTGGCGTAATAGCAAAGGGCATGTCATTTTAATAAAGGCTATAGCATATGGCGGCAAAAATGCAAGCGTACAGTTGCAAATCAGTATTTGATTGTTGAATTTGTAAAAATAAAAGCTATCAAGTGGTTCAGAAATTTGATGCAGAAAAATTAGCAATGTGGATTAATATGGCATAAGCAAGCAATAAATATGTGCCCAACCCAACGAGCCTCACAGCCAACTCATCTCCAGCCCGCCACCGCATGGCTCCTACTGCAACCACAGGCCATCGCCTCTGCTCGAAAGAGCACCGCTGGAGCACTGTCGGCAGCCAACCATTACTCCCTGCGGCCCGCGCCTTCCCTGGAGTTCCCGCGTCGCCAAGCCCAAGCAGCCACTGTGCGGTCCAGTCCACCAGAACCCGCAGCAACAACGGCCAAACCCAACAACCGGCAGCCAAAGCACCACCAGTCCGCCGGAGCACCGCCGGCAGCCAACCATTACTCCCCGCAGACCGCGATTGCAGGTAAACCCGCAGTCCACAGCCGCAACCTGCACAGAACTGACCTGCCGCTGGCGCACCCATCGGAGCCCCTCCAGCCGTTGACTACCCAAAATAGAGGAGGCATACAAGCACGCGCAAAGGGGAGAGGAGATCAGATATTACCTCCACCGGCGATCCTCGGTCCAGCCAGTCCTAGAGGGTTTGATCCATGCCGCCGCTGACCGTGCTGCCATCGCAGCCGCTCCGCACCACGCTGACGCGCCTCACGCGCGCACCAGCAGCAAGCACTTTGTCGGCGCACCTCTCGCGCGCCGCCGCTGCGAGTGAGAGAGGAAGGAGGAGTGGGTTCCGCCGCTGAGAAGAAGAGAGGGTGAAGAGGTGGGTTTCGTTGGGTTTCAGAAAAGAATGAAGAAGAGGAAGAGGCGGTTCAGAGGAAGAAAAAATTTAAATGAAAACCTTATGCATGTTTTTTTGAAGATATGAGACCCAATCAATAGCAAGAACATGCATAACCAAGCAGCAATAGCCCCTTGCAGTTCCAAGTAGCAAAGAGAAATATTTCTTGGCAGTTAGTCAGTGGGGCCCACACATGAAATAAGTCAAGATTCAGAAATGCAAAATGACCGTGACAATTGCGTTCCAGCCCATATCATCTCACAGCTTATGAACTGAGTGCATAATATGCAGTGTTCAGCACGTGGCCCACAAAATGCACCACATGGGGTAATTTGCAGAAATTCCCCTATGTTTCACAATTTTGCAAATCAGTCCACAAAGGACGTGGGAAGTTTGTTTCAAAGAAGACATTTGTTGATATGCAACAGAACCTCAAATGTCACAGCATGATGGCAGTACAGTAGTCAAAAGCAGTTGTGGATGGGCAATTTACAGTAAAACCCAAAAGTTGTGGGTATTTGCACATAAGTCCTCACCTTTTGCAAGCAATTTGGAGAATCACAGCAAATGAGAGATTTGAGCATGCACCTTGACAAGAGTGCCAGTCTCAACACCGCAACCTCGGCAATCAGTGTATGGTAGTTCCTTCTAGGGGAATAATCCTGGGGTCATCGCTTTGTTTTCCAGGATCTTCTCCTGAGCGGATGAGATCCTTCTATCCCCATTGGATTTCCGCGGGCGCGGAATCTAGCTTGCTTGACTATGACCGGGCGGTCAGGTCGTTTGTCCCCTGTGGATTTCCGTAGGCGCGGAATCCAGCTTGCTTGACTTTGACTGGGCGGTCAAGGTCGTTTGTCCCCTTCGGATTTCCGCGGGCGCGGAATCCAGCTTGCTTGACTTTGATCGGGCGGTCAAGGTCGTTTGCCCCTTTGGATTTCTGCGGGCGCGGAATCTAGCTTGCTTGACTTTGACCGGGCGGTCAAGGTCGTTTGCCCCTTTGGATTTCCGCGGGTGCGGAATCCAACTTGCTTGACTTTGACCGGGCGGTCAAGGTCGTTTGCCCCTTTGGATTTCTGCAGGCACGGAATCCAGCTTGCTTGACTTTGACCGGGCGGTCAAGGTCGTTTTCCCCTTTGGATTTCCACGGGCGCGGAATCCAGCTTGTTGATCTTGACCAGGTGGTCAAGGTCCTTTGCCCCTTTGGATTTCCGCGGGCGCGGAATCTAGCTTGCTGATCTTGACCGGGCGGTCAGGGTCCTTCGCCCCTTTGGATTTCTGCGGGCGCAGAATCCAGCCTCCTTGACTTTGACCGGGCGGTTAAAGTCCTTGCTTTCTCGGATTTCCTTGGGCAGGAAATCCCGTGGCTTGACCTTTTGACCGGATGGTCAGGGTCCTAACCCCTTTCTTGGATTTTCTTGGGCAGGAAATCCCGTGGCTCGACCTTTTGACCGGATGGTCAGGGTCCTAGCCCCTTTCTCGGATTTCCTTGGGTAGGAAATCCCGTGGCTCGACCTTTTGACCAGATGGTCAAGGTCCTAGCCCTTTCCTCGGATTTCCCCAGGCAGGAAATCCAGTTGCTTGACCCTCTGACCGAGCGGTCAAGGTCCTTTTTCTTTTCTCTTTTAAACTTTCGCGGGCGCGGAATCTAGTTGTTGGACCCTCTGACCAGGCAATCAGGGTCCTTTTGTTTTTCCCTTTTGAGTTTTTGCTGGCATGAAATCTCTTTGTTCGCTTTTGGTTCGTGCGGACCGGGCCCTGCTTTGCTTGACAAATAATCTATTTGTCATGCCCCCCCTTTTTTCTTGGGCTAGTATCCCCAACTACTCGGTTGACAACCGTCACGCTGTCAGGCGTCCGGGTTGGCAAGGCTTAGTTAGCTTGTCATATCCCGTCTCCTTAGGATGATAACCTCATAATCCGGCTAATGAGTCCGACAACTTATCATTTTCTTGCTAGTGTTTTCTTCTGTTTTCAGCATTAGCATTTGTTTCGCATCGGCTCTTGCATGAGCATCTCGCATCAACATCACATCCCTAGCATTTAGATCAGTAGGTGCACGCATTTTGCATTTGCATTTGCATTTGGCAACAAGTCATGACTTTCGGTGTATCCGCCGAATAAGTGACCTATTGCCTATAGCAAACACCATCCTTTTGTAACCTCAAAATGGGGGTATCTTGTCAACCCTGAGCATCGGTCTTGGTTCCCTTCGTCTCTCGACCTCGCTCAAGGAGGGACATCTGTAGACACCCCGATTTTGAGGAGACTCATTGATAAGACTCTAGTTGTTGCTTTGGATGTGGTTGACTTTTGAACCAACCCTAAACCCACAGCGAGTCCGCAGCCCAACTAGAAAACCAGACCAGTAGGGGAGAGCACTTAGCTAGCACACCTACCTAGCACACCTACCTAGCACACCTCACTAGCACACCTCCCTAACACACTTACCTAGCACACCTAGCTAGCACACCTCCCTAGCACACCTAGCAGGCGCACATCCCGGGCGCATATAACCGACGCACATCCTAGGCGCACAGCCATTTCGCAGGCTGCGGGCTGCTGGCTTTCCACCTCCCATAGCTGTTACCTCTAGCAACGAATATGCCATGGAATCTTCCAGGCTTTTCGTCTACGAGGCTCCCTGCATTCCCATGAGTTACCCATGAGAAA
>JAMKQA010005414.1:0-16344 GCA_024699735.1 Posidonia australis
AATTAAAACCCTAAATCGAAACCTAAATAAAATGCTTAATTAAATCAAGTGAAAATAATTTAAACAAAATACTTAATTAAATCAAGTGGAGACTAATGAAATCTGAATTTAATCTAATCAAATCCAAATTTTAAATCAATCAAATCAGAATTTGAATTTAAGTCAAATAAATCCAAAACCAAAAAATCAAGAGAAAACAATTTAATCCATTTAAAATCTAAACAAATCCTTTAATTAAATTTAAATCATCAAATAAAACCATAATCAAATTAAAACATTAAAACACAAATAATCAACCCAAATCCCCAAATCAAAACACAAATAATCAACCCAAACTCGATTTTAAAACACAAAACAAAAGAAAAAACAAAGAAAACAAAAAAAAACACCAAACCCTAACCTGTTTCAGCCCAATAGGCCCAAAAATCCTTAAACCAGAAAACTATACAAAACCCAAAAATAATTCTGGCAAGTCTTCACTACCGACGACCCCTTGTTTTTCGGCGAAATTTCCGACGATCAATTTCGGATTTTCCGGTGCTGAATCCTTAACTCTGCAATCTTCGAGCTTGCCTCCTTTGTCGTGCGCTCCATCCAACAGCACTGTCCTCAGGAGGAGGAGATCGATGGTGGAGGAGGCCTCGGCCGGAGTTCAAAAGCCCTCACCGCCGACAGACCAAGTGATCGCACCCTAGTCTCACCCAGAACACGAGAATCCTTTGCCTATCCAGCGAGCCCAAGCTACCCTCGTACCCTAGAGCCCGAGCAACCACGAGAGCCACCAACCTGTTCCCGCAACCAGAGCCAACCGGAGGAGGAACGCCTTCCAGCCACCAGGGAGGAAATCCTGCACTCAGAGCACAAGCGACCTTCCCCAAGGCACCAGAACACCTTTCGCTTCCCGGAGTCCCAGCCAAAGCGTCGCTGGAGTCGTCGCCGTCGACTCATCTCGTCAGGGAGAACACTCAGCTCATCAGGTAACCTCCCTCTCCCCTCTAGTTCATTCCAAAGCATGCCCCCTTAGACCCTTTAGGTCCCCTTAGATCCTTAGGAACCAGCCACGACGGAGCGACGCCCCCTAGGCCGTCGACCCGATCTCCGGTGGTGGGTTCACCACCACCGGTGAGGCCCCTGGCATCTGGCTCGAGGAGAGGCCTTCCAGGCCACTTCTCCTTCTCCTCTCTTCTTCTCACAGAGTGCCCCTGCTCTGGACAAAGTCCTATGGCCACCTGAAGATCCATTGCATCGCCGCCGTTGCTACAGCCACTGTCGACCAACGACTCTCTACCGTGAAGCCTCCTAGAGTGCCTTGATCGCGCTAGCCCTAGTCCATCATCTCTAGGATGCTCGATGCATCGCCACGAACACCCCTCAGCACTCGCGACATCGTTCCATGCTCTGGAGCATCGTCCCCACCACCGCCGCGATCGCCGTCGGAGTTCGTGAAGGGGGAACACCCCAGGACGCTCCAACCATGCCCGAGCCTCCTCGCAACCTCGCCATGCAACCCCAGAACTCCTCCGACCTCAGCTGCGACGAGCCTTCGCGCCCAGATGCACCGTAGTAGCAGCCCACCGTCGTCGGAGAAGAACGCCGATGGGGGGGATCGACGGCGTATTCCAGCCGTTGGGAGTTCGACTGCCACCGTCGAATCCTCCCCACATATCCTCCTCATACTTTTCCCCATCTTTGATCTCCGATCAGGCATTGGGAGGGGCTCAGATGAGCCCCCAGGCCGTCACCGCCAGCGATCTTCGAATCGCCGGCGGTGACTCTTTTTGTTAAGTTTGTTTTTTCTTTTAAAAAAAAACCCATTAACTTATAAAATTGTTACAATTAGGTCCTGCATTTTGTTTTGCAATCCTTGCAGTTTTAAATAAACTTTTGTTTCTTTTTAATCCTTGTAAATATTGCATCTTTTTCCCTGTACCTTTTATTTTTTATTTTTCTATGTATGTTTTATCACATCTAGGTCCCTACTTCCATATTCTTTCTACATTTAAATCATGGTTATTTACATTTAATCCCTGAAACATTTTAAAATAAGTTTTCCCCTGTAAAATTGCATTCTGAACCCTAAAATATTTAAAAAACACACTGTCCATCATAAAAATCAAGTTTTCTTTACACTTAGGTCCTAATCTTTTGCATTAAACCCCAAAAAAAAAATATTTCAAAAATGAGTTTTCACTGTGAATTTTGCATCTTGAACCCTAATAAATGTCACAATTGCACTGGTCGACATAAAATTCCATTTTTATCGCTCTCAGGCCCCTGAAATTTTGTACATAGGTCCCTAGGTTCACAGTAATCATTCCTGAATACACAAAAATTTGCATATAAGCCCTTAGATCAATTTTAAATCCATCATTTAGGATTTTGGAACGATTTCTTGCATATTTTTGTTATTTTTCACTTATTGCATTTCTTTTTTTTATTTTATTTTGTTTTATTTTATCGTAAATTCCACTTAAAAATCATGTTTTCACTGTGAGTGGATTTTTAGTCTCTCATTTTGACCACATTTGCACCTATGTGTGAATTTTGCACTTTAGACCCTGAATTTTCAGGAAATTACCTAAGTGCAATTTTCACTTCTCAGTGCTACATTAAAATTGGGCCGATCATTTGCATGCTAGAACGGAAACCCGGAGTGTAGATTTTATCCATGTCTTTATCCTTTCTGTGAATTTTGCATTTTAACCCCTGTGTTTGTCTTTTATTACGTTTATGTCGCATTACCATTTTTTTTTCCTTTTATGTTTTCTTGCGAACAACATTTTCTAAATGTTTTGTGCACATTTTAGTCCATGCACTATCCCTGTGTTTGCATTTATCACATCCGGTCATGGAAATGACCAAATTGCCCCTTGGTCTTCAATCCATGTGTACGCATTTTAATTTTGCACTCAGCCTTTCCTAATCATAGTCCAAGCCATCCATTGACACTTGTTACACATTTAGACACTTGTCTATCCCTTTCATTTGGTTTTCAACACATTTTCTCATCGATTCTTCATTTTAATTGAGTTTGTGTCTTTTTCGGCATTTCCTTTTGTGATTTCTCCGTGTTTTCGGAATCCCTTGCCTTGCATTAGATTGGACCCTATTTTTACATCGTACTTTGGGTTTTTGACTTGATTTGGGTTTCGTCGCCCGAGGGCGTACAGGAACTGACCGAATGGTCCACACTGGCCCGTTTGCAGTTTATCTTCTCTTTTGGATTTTCATGACCTTTTCATGATCCTGAGAACTTAGGTTGACTCTGTTACTCATCTTTTATCGTCCACATGGGTTTCCTTAAGCAATCGGTCTAATAACATTGTCATTTTATGTGATTTTTCTCACATGTCGTCGTTTATCTGTTTTATGTGGATTTCTTCGCAATTTTTGCATACCATCATGCACATCCATCTAGTTTTGTCTAGGCGTTCATATTAGCATGTTTAGAGCATGATCTAGGCTTAGCAAACAATCATTCAGCCTTAGCAAGCGATTTAGGCTAGAAAGATCGAGTTTCTCGGGCGTACAAGGGTACATAATACCTTCCTCGTGCGTAATAGGAATCCTTACCCATCCTCTAGTTAGCAGACATCCAGCCTTCACATCTGCACTCCAAGCATTCATCTTTTTTGTGGTTTTCCTCGTCTTTCCCTTAAAAGACTAGGTGGCGACTCCTTTTCTTTTTCTTTTATCTTTCCTTGCGCCTTCGCCATCTTGGCATGGCTGTGATCTCCTCCGGGTCGGCATGGTCACAATAGCGTAAGATATATTATTTCTAAATAACTCAAGATATAATACCTTTAAAATATCTGAAGATATATAGTGCATATGGGCTCAAGGTTTAGTATAATAAGGCTTTATATACCCAACAATCTCTCATTTGAAGACTGATCTTCTAATCATTGAAGTTCTTCTATAACTCTTCTCCTTATATTCTGAATGATGTTCCTAGTACAGTGTCTCTACTTTTTCAAGTACCTTGGAAACCAACTGAGACCATGCATAATCTCAGCTTCTAAGCACTTACATCCTTGGTCAACTTGTATAATAGATTCTCTACACCAAGTATCTTTTTCAATGACAAGGTCCTATCCTCAATCAATTCATGCATATAATGATATCTCAACTAGATATGCTTGGTCCTAGCATGGAAGACTGGATTCTTTCAAGATGAATGGCACTCTACCTATCACTGAAAAGTGTATTGTTGTCTTACTTCTTTTTCAACTCTTTTAAAAAGTTCTTCAACGAAATTATCTTTTGGGCAGTTTCTGAGATTGTCATGTATTCTTCTTCAATGGTTGAGAGAGAGATACACTTCTATAGTCTTGACATCCAACTGACTGATGTGTCTCCTAGAGTGAAAACATAACCTGTGGTGCTCTTAATTTCTTCTGTCCAAATCAACACCCAAATCTACATCATAGAATCCCTACAAAGTCACATCACTTTTTTTGAAGCAGAGTCCCACACTTGAGGATCCTTTTAGATAATGTAAGAGCCACTTTACTACTTCCCAGTGCTCTTTTACTTGATTTGACAGAAATCTATTCACAACTCCCACTACAAGAGCTATGTTAGGTCTGGATACTCTTGTAGATCTTCTCACATGTGATATAGGAGTAGATGGTTCAAGATGTTGTTCACTATTCTCTAGATTCTCTTGAACTCTTCCAGCAACATTATCTTCGTTGATATCCTCTAATACAATCTCGTCACATATCTTTGGTTGTTTTCCTGCATTATCAGATTATGCTGCATGTTTATCTTTACACAACATAGTTTCATGAAATGTAACATCCTTACGCCTTATGATCTTTCTATTTTGATCATTCCAAAAATGATAGCCAAAATAATCAGAACCATAACCAATAAGATAACAATTTCTTGCCTTTACATCCAGCTTATCTCTAGCATCAAGATCTATGTATACATAGGAAATAGAACCAAAAGCTTTCAAATGTAAGAGATTCGCCTCATTTCCGATCCATTCCTCTTCAAGGATGTTATATCCCAAGAGAATTGAAGGTCCTTGGTTGATCAGATATGTTGTCGTCTTGATTACATCTGCCTAGAAAGTTTTTGGAAAACCTACATGTAACGTCATACTTCTTGCTCTCTTATTCGAGGTCCTGTTCATTCTTTCAGTAATGCCATTCTACCCTAGTCTTCTAGGGATTGCTTTAATCATTCGAATTCCATACTCAATCTACATAGAAATCTTTGAACTCTTGATTGTCATACTCTCCATCATTGTCAGACCTCAGACTCTTCACTTTTTGATCAATTTAATTTTCCACCTCATCTTTCCACCTTTTTAATGTAGTAAACACATTAAATTTATTTTTCATAAAATAAACCCTTACCTTTCTCATGGAGTCATCAATGAAAGTGACATAATAGTGTGAACCTCCAAGGAATTTTACAAGAGTTAGTCCTTATACGTTAGTACGAACTAACTCCAGCTTTCCTATCTTTGACATTCTTAAAGACTCTGAGAAACTGACTCTCTTCTGTTTGCCATAGATGTAGTCCTCACAAAAGCCTACATCCATCTATTTCAGATTTGGTATTTTCCCTTTTGACGCCAATATATAGTTTCATTTTCTTTTCACTTATGTGCCCAAGCCTCCTATGCCATAGTTTCAAGTCAATTGAACAGTCAACAATTGTAATGGTATCCTTCTATTCTGGTGTCAAGTACAAAGTTCATATCTTCTTACCTCGTGCCACATTCATAGCACCTTTGACTACTTTCCATTATCCTTCTTCGAATACTGTTGAGTATCTATCATCGTCAATCTAACCTATGGAGATCAAGTTCCTCTTAAGATTTGGAACATGTCTAACTTCCTGTAGTTTCCATAGTCTATTGTCAGTCCTTACGTGAACTTCACCCTTACCCACGATATCCAAACAATTATCATCAGCAAGATGATGATAGAGTGAAACAACACACTCGAGTCCATAATCCACGACTCAACAAGATTGTCAACACAACAAACTAGGGCATCAGCAATGTTTTCATTAGTTGAGTTTACAGAATCATCATCCCTTAACTGATTCTTCTTCTTTTTCTTTGATGCCTTACACTGACTACTGAAGTGACCCTTTTTCTCTTAGTTCTAGCAGATGATGTCTTTGCGATTCTTACCCTTTCCCTTGGACTTAGATCTACCATGGCTTTGATTCTGACTCTGGTGTTAACTCCTTCCTTTACTTTCTACACTTAAAGCAAATCCTGAAGATTCTCTGCAATCCTTCTTGTAAATGTCTTCGCTCAGAGTCAGATCTCGGATGCCATTCAACTTCAACTTTGCATTACCTAGTGAACCGCTAACCCTAGCACGATTGCAGACTAGCTTTTTGGTAGTGACGATAATAAAATCAGTGCCTTGACTTCATCATCGAACATGATTTCTACCAAACTTAATTGAGTTATGATCACGTTGAACTCATTGATATGATCAACAACGCACCTTCCTTCTTATATCTTAAGATTAAATAAACGACGCATCAAATGTACCTTATTCGAGGCTGATAACTTCTCATACATATTTGAAAACACTTTCATCAGGTTTGTTGTGGTCTTCTCTTTGACGATGTTGAATGTCATGTTCCTCACCAACGTCAATCTGACCACATCAAGTACCTAGTGATCTAACAGATCCCAAACCTCCTATTCCATCCCTTTTGGCTTCCTCCCTAACAGTAGTTCATGTAATTTCTTCTAGTAAAGATAGTCCTCTATCTACATCTTTTGGAAATCGAAGTCGTTGCCATCAAACTTTTTGATTCTAACCTTGTCGTCCTCTACCATCGCTCCTACTATTCCTCTTGAACCAGATGCTTTGATGCCAGTTGTTAGGAAAAAGGAGGATATTCCCAAGGATCTAGAAGAGAAACGAAGGTGAAAAGAACAAACACATACAGAAAAAACAAGGATTTACGTAGTTCGACAAGTTGCCTACGTTCACGACTATACTAAGGTTTTTTCTTCTCCTTAGATCAAACCTACATGTTACAAAAGACTTACTCTTCATATATATAAGAGAACTAAGGTGTCACAGTGATAGAAAATTACACATGTAACTTCAAAAATTTATTTCTTAAGATAATATCTCAAAATATCTGAGGATAATATCTTAAGATAAAATATGTTTAAGATATCTTAAAATAATATTTTAAAATAAAATATTTTTAAAATATTTTAAAGTATAATATCTTTAAAATATCTCAAGAAAATAGTACCACGCAACCGAAGCTTTCAGTGATCTCCACCATACAACATATTCATGGGCCCCTTTTTCACTGCATCAAGGCCTTACTTTTCAGGTTTTCCTCAAACCAGAAGTACGTTACCCCCTAGAAGCAATTTTCCCTTAGTATTTCAATGATATCCATGTATTCGAGTGTGAGTCTCATAAAAATTTGGGTTTCATCCTTGGTTCACCTGCCTCAACCTTAGGCTTTACCATATTTGACTTAATATTTGTACGTGTTCAACCTTGGCTCCTTTTCTGTATGCCTTCCAAAGTTCTCTTCATGTGAAAGAGATCATCCCGTCTTAGAAAAGACAGTGTACGTTTATCAAATTTTGTCCACATTGCAGGAGGATCCCACTACCACCTGATCTAGAACAAAGACCCAAGTGAACAAGTTGGCCTCACATCTACAAAAGTGAGAGTACTACTTGGGCAAAAGTATTTTCCACTTTTATCAAACCTTTTCTAGATCCAAAGTCGTTTTCCTCTCTGGTGTCATGAAAAAGGCAAATGCATGGAAAATGGGCCATGAAAAAAGCTAGTTTGCTGCCATTTTGCTGAGCATTCAGCAACGAGAGCACTAGTAAGACTGGATATGTGCTCATATGCCAGTCTTTGATCACCTTTCTCAAAAATTTAAAAAAAAAGAAAAGGGAGAGCACCAGATACCTTCTCCATGATCACACTTTTGCAGAGTTGTTCTTGTGATGTTACTGTGTAAAGACTAAAAGGCGCTATTTCTATGAGATCCCATGACTCATGATATGGAACCAATATGCCTATCCTCTGGATAAAAAACAGTTGATGGTTTCTGTTATCCTAATGAATGATGCACGAATTGATATATATATATATATATATATATATATATATATATATATGTATATTTATTGGAATCCACCAGTGCATGTCTACAAATAATACTTCAGGATAACAAGCCTTCTGCCAATCCACCATATCTTTGTTCATATCAAGAAAATATAGAAATTCATTCTTGTCATTTCAACAGACCAGGATCATTAATTTCCAATAAAATTTAAAGTAGGATGATCTGCAAAGGTTGATGATCTCAAATTATGATCAAAATCAAACTGCTTAGGACACACCCAAATTAAAGGGGGGAAAAAAATATAATCCATGTTGTCATTTGCTAATAAAGCACCCAAAATATTCTTGATGGAGAAAAAAAAACAAGAACCAAAACCACACGATTTCCTGTAGTCCCAAAAAGAAAATCCAAGCAATCCAGATTCAACACCACTTCTGGTCACCAATCATGCCTCCAAGGGATGACGCATGGCTCAAAACAAAAATATGCACGCCTCCAACACTCCCAAAACCCTAAATCTTCCAAGCAGATGCCCACACCACCGGTTCGTTCTTCCACACCAAGTAGAGACCAACACCGCCTTCCGCCGGCAACACGGACCAGCCGACTGCCCGGTATCTCCTCAGAAGGGCATCGACGTCACCGGCCACATCCTCGCTGAACCCTGCCGGAGAGAAGGCGGCCACCGTTAGCCTCCGACACCACTGTCCTCCCCTCTCCCTCCGCTCACCACCACCGTCTCCGGCGAGGACGCCGACGATGCTCCTGGAACACTCTCCCTCGAGCACCAACCTCTCGTCACTGGTCTTATCAAAGCTTTCCTCGATTATGTTGAAGTACAAAGAGTAGAACCTCAGGCACTCCTCAAAGCACATGACGAAGTCGCCTCTTGTGCTTGTGAGGTCCGCCTCCTCCTCCACCACCGTCACCACCTTGGGCCTGAGCCCTCCTACCATGCCCAAGAACGCGTCCCTCTCGGCAGGCTCGACCCAACGCAGCGTCCCCGAGCAATTCACAGCCACCGCCTCGCCGTCCCCGACGCCCAACTCCACTCCCCCAATGTCTCCCATCTTTACCACGTTGAACTCCAACGGCACCCCCATCAGCGTCGCGAACCGCTCCAACCTACGGCCTACCTCGGCCATCACCGACCCCATCGCCGCCACCGGCACCGCCACCGTCAACCTCACGTGCGGCGCCGTGTCGTTGGCCCTTGTGGCAAGTGACTCCAGCAAATTTGGGTATTGAGTGCAATAGGTGTTGCCGATGTCTATGATGTGCAATCTCGTTTCTCCTTCGAAAGCTTCCAAAATGGCGCCATTGGACGCTACGTGACCAAACGTCATCCACGGGCTTAGCTCTTGGAACCTAAGCATCACCTTCCTCACCGCCTCGAAGGATCGGTTCTTCTCGGAGGCGAGAGCCAAGACCCTGTGCCGGTGGCAACCGGTGCAGGTGGTCTTGCAGAAGAGAGCTTGCAGGAAATGGTACGCGAGCTTCTGCTCCACGTCTCCATAGGGAGACGAGAGCTCGTTGAGCATCCAGAGGTGGTGAAGGATCTCCCGGGAGTCATTGTCTGCGATGGCCTTCGCGCAGGACCGGAGGAGCCCCTCGGCCCACTTCTCGACGAAGGTATTGCCGGATTCCGGTGACCGTGGTGGTGGGACGTTGGTGGCAGGGACGTGGTGACCATCACTAGGCTTATGCATGTCTAGTTGGAGATGTCAAAAAAGCAAACGCATGCTTGTTTTTCAGTGTTTGCATATGAATAAATACATGAGATGAGTCCATTCGGTACGGTGCGTCACAATTACTGTACCTGGAAGGTTGCGGTTAGAATCATGAGTTCTATAGAGAGAGAGAGATTAACGTAAGGTTTATGTTCATCATTAGATTTTGATGTTTTAACGTAAGGTTACTAGTTTAGTGGATGATTTTGTAACGATAGAAGAACTTGGTGCTATTAGTGTATTATTGTTTGTTCTTGTAATTACAAGGAAAACGGTTTGTTGACATGAAGTCCTACATGATCACATCTGACATCTCTACGTCGATAGCTTTCATCAGCAGTTTCTGTTTTTTATGTCTAAAAATACAAGTATAGTTGTAATACTATATATATATATAGTGAAATTTGTACCACACTACAATATTTCAATTTCGTGGGAAAGAAACGTCAAAACTCTTTATCTTTTATTTTCTTCTTATTCTTATGCACTTCTCTTGGCTTCTTCTTCTTCTCGTCTCATATGTAAACTTTGTTTGCAAATATTGTAAATTTTCTTTTTTTTTGAATGGTAGTCTGTTATTGAACTCCCATCATGCTCAAAAGTTACGTGTTCCATTAATCTCTACTAAAACTCTTCTACAAGAAGGATCTTACAAAAAAGATTTCATCAAAGAGGTTTGTATGTCAAAAACGTATATTCAATCCTCACTTGTGATTAAACTTTGGTTAATTGATTCACAGCAGAATACTGAAAGAGGATTTTTTTGCTTTATTAAAAAAAAATTTTGCTTGTTCGTCACCTACTGAGTGACGGGGTACCATTTTTGTAATATTTTGTTAGACGCAATACTTCGAAATACTGTGGTTGTAAATTTGTTAAAGTAATAGAAAGAAAAACTAACTACCGTTTATCAAAAAAAAACTTTAATTTTTTTTCATTATATAACATAGTGTGTATTCATATATCATATCATTTTATCTTAATTCAAGTATCACTTCATCAATATATCATAGAATATCCAGACTTTTGCGACTTTCTACAATTTTAGTGTTCTTTTTTCAGTTTTGGGGGTAGGTATCATTTCTTCAATACTTGATATCATTTAGGTATGGTTTTGCATTATCGTGTGATACCAATTACAAGTATCATAATTCATTGTTGATGTAGCTATCATTTGATCAATGTTTGATATCATTGTTTTAATTTTCATCAATGGTATCATTTATTTATTACTTGATATTATCATGCCTAGGGGTGTAAATAGAGCAAATACGAAGCGAATCTGTCAATATTCGAATTCGAAAATTTTTATCTACATTCGAATTTGTATTCGTATCTGAACGAATGTTAAATTTAATATCCATATCCGAACGCATTCGAATTCGAATATTATCTGAATTCGACTAAAAAACCTAAATACGAATATATTCGTATCTGAAATATCTAAAAAAATTGAAATATAAATATTTTAAATTTGTAAATAATAAACCTAAAACTATCATTTGAATTGTTGTTTCTCATTTAGAGTACAATTTTAGCAAATCCATAACAAATCTGCATTAATGTCATCTTTTAGAAGAAAAAAAATCTAAAATGTTATAACTTTCTCCAAGTAGGAGGATAAATGATAATCAAATCCTCGATACAAGGTAGACCATACTAGCCTCCATATCAAGTGGACATACACATCAACAAGAAGTTCAACTTTACGAACATTGCAAACGTTAAGTACTAAAATAATAGAAATATGCAATGGTTGTGAACCTATAAGAGTTATACATAATACAATATAAACACAGGAAGAACATTTGGCTTGCTGTGAATCCCAGGAAATCATTTTAAGCTTCCGCAATGCACCATTCCTGCAATGTAAAATTCTCCTGTCTAAAAACTACTTTCTAAAGTTGGCTTGATGTTTTGTGGTGTTGCTGTTTCAGGTCTGCAGCTACTTGGTATAGTAGTGAAATCTCTTTGTGGTTGTACGAGAGTTCGGAAGTTCGACTTCCACGAACATCATATATATTACATCATTTGGTAGTGATTTCTCATATACAATTGTTTAAATGTAATATATATCAATTACTGTTTACAAAAAAAAACAATCGAAGAAGTATCACAAGTAGCCAATTTATTTCCTTTCTCGTACAGGAAAAAGGAGAAGCTTCCAGCGGTAAAAAACAGAAGAACAAACAAGAGAGACAAACATGGACACACCATACATAGCATCTTTTGCCATTGTAGAATCATTTGCAGGGCTCTTTTGCTTTGATAAGCTGTCAGAGTGTACAGCTGGTGCTAATGTTCGATGACGAGAAGGGTCCATTGAACAACCTGTTGTACGTTGTTCACCACCTGTGATGAGAAAATTGTACACAAAACCAAAATTTTGCAATGAATTCACAATGTTATAATATACAAGGTAGAAAGACATATAAAGAAGGAAAGGTCAACAAAAACCATGGTTCTCGGTAATTCGTACAAGAAAATTGTTGTAGATCCATTTTGTTGTGTTAGGAAAGGGAAATGATGGCATACCTGATTGTCTATCCATGTTTATGATGGCATTGGTAGGAACCAAACCAGAGTTTGGTCCAGCACCAGGACCCTAGTGATAAGTAGAAAATAACCATCAACATACAAAAATAAGCATGAAAAGCAACAAGCCATTTTTGTCCAACTTACAAGAGCACGCAGAGGAGCACTAGTAATCTGTGATTGCTGGTACTTCAAAATTGTCCAGTCAAATACATAATCAAACTGAAAACCTACAAAATAAAATTCATCGAGTTGTAATTTACATATTCAATATTGATAATGCAATCTCAATTACACTTCAGGTACATTACTATACCTTCACGTATAAATAGATCCCTAAAAATTCTCTTCAGTTAAGCATAATCTGGCTTGTCATCAAAGCATAATGAACGGCAATAGTGAAAATATTATGCAAATTTTGTAGGATATCCATGGCATAAGGCCTAAAAATAAAGGCTGTCAGTAATCTCTTATTATAACATAAATTAAAACACAACTAGATATTTCATTTTGACAAAGTACCTCAATAGACATAGAAACCTTCCTTTCGCTGATTTTTTTGTACTTTGGTTTTTTCGTGCCTGCTTTCAGGTCTTGCCATGGAAGGCTATAAATGAAAATCATAAAAGAAAAATTTATCCCTCCGGCTGTGCTCTAAAAATTACAAACAATTAGATCATAAAACTACTACAATTAATCAGTACCTTCCTCTCAAAAAGTACATAAGAACATATCCAAGTAACTCCAAGTCATCCCTCCTGCTTTGCTCTATAATCCACAAAAACAGATGAAATACAGAAATTTGAAATTCATAATCAAAAATGGTAATTAGATGAAAAAGGTACTACATTGCCAATCAATGTCTTTTGTGGTCTGTACAATTTTCTTATATTTTATGATTAAACTTCTAATTGCATACCAATTCCAAGATGCGTGTTCATGCTTGCATATCTTGCTATCTCGATTAAGTTTTTATTCTCTCTGCGATATTCGTGAATTCAGTGATGAATGTTAGAAAGTAAGGCCAAAATATTAATCATATACACTAAAGTAATAGTAACCAAGCTGCTAAGAAAAACAATAGTAACTGTAAGTACATAAAACAACACCTTTCTCCAGAGCAAATTGCTTTTAAAATAGCACCTTTCTCCAGTACTAAACCACACCTTTTAATTTCTTTTCGTTTGAGACTGCAAAAGGCATCTTCCTTTTATTATTAACATAATTAGGTCCTGAAATATGATTTTGTCCAAACCTAGACCTAACAGGCAATAAAAATTAAATCAAGTAAAATAATGCAAACAAGACAATTATGCTACTACACTACTGTCTACTAGTATAAAAATACCAAACTGTGATAACTATTCTATAGAGAGTTACTGATTAGCACTAAAAGTTGTTTGGCTGCAAGAAGTTTGAATCGGTATATAATTAATTGTTGGAAATTGAAATGTTTACAGAAAAAAATAAGAAATAAACACCACCATTAACACCGAAAAGTTTCTTAAACACATTGAAATTAAAAAAAAAAAAAGAAACCACCATAATACTATTACCATATGTTCATAATTTTCATCCAAATACAGAGAATGTATCACATATTCACATTGGGATCAAATGCATTTTGTAACAAATTTTTTGTCGACTTGTGATTAAGATGCTTATCATTTTGATTTCTGACTTGAAAATGGAGTTTTGATCGAATGACTTACTAAGCTACTAACCGTGATTACAGTAGTAGCTATTGTCTAGAGAGCGGAGCAACAGTAGTCCGGTGGTGCCTTTGTCGGTGAGGAGGACTAGAGGAGGAGGGGAAGTCAGAAAGACCCAGTGGCCAGTAGGGATGAGGAGATGAGTGGAGGAGGATATTAAATTTTCGAATTCGGATATTTTCGAATCGAATGTACCACATCCGTATTCGATCCTATTCTTTTTGAATTCGAATTCAATTCGTCGAATATTTTTTGGGATAAAGATTTAAGATTTCGAATATAGATTCGAAACGAATTTTCGGATATTTTCAGATTTCTGACACCCTTAATTGTGCCATGCTAGTTACAAGTATCATTATGTATTC
The DNA here is from genome assembly GCA_024699735.1 of Posidonia australis. Lineage (NCBI taxonomy): Eukaryota > Viridiplantae > Streptophyta > Magnoliopsida > Alismatales > Posidoniaceae > Posidonia > Posidonia australis. The sequence goes on from JAMKQA010005414.1 coordinate 14,440, forward strand.
ATTTTGGTATCATTGTTTCAATGTTTGGTACCATTTATTCATGGCTCGGTATCATTCCTTATTTTTTGATATTTTTACTTTAGTATTTAGTATCACCTAATTATCTTTGGTACTATAACATATTCAATATTAAGATATTTTGTTGTATAATTTTCTATATCCCTGATATTTACTATGCAATCTTATGCTAAATATATAAGAAGACGATGAAAGAAGATTATATACAGATAATATGATTTTGTATAATAAATGATATCATATTGTGTAATAGATGATACCAAATTGTATACAGTAAATACATAGATATATAATTAATTCATAATTCATGCATATTTTATTCCCATATTTATCTATTTATATATAAGTAATACTACTCAAGGTGTTTTATGTAAATTTCACAGGAACCTGAGGACTTAGGAAGAATATAAGAAAAATAAGGGAGAAAAGAATAATTATGACAGGAGAGAAGAGGTTTATATATGGAAAATTTTAGAGCTACGTCAGGAGGTCAAATACACATTTTCCACGTGCCTATATACTGAAAAAATATCAACCAACAAGTGAAAGAAGTCAAAGAAGATCTTCAATGACGTGGATGCCTCCTTGGCGTCCAGATGGAGATCCAACACCTCCTAAGCGCCCACACAAAATATTTTTGACACGGTCTTCTTTAGATATGACTCTCACTTGTAAATATATTGTATTCAAAATTCAAAATCAAATTTTGTATTCGGATTTGTCTCTAACATAAGTAAATCTTTGTAAGTTTATAAAAAAACCTCTTGTGTAGATCTAAAGGGACAACTTTCACCTTCTAGATTTAAACATTTTCTCTGTGTTGTGGAAGACTCTCCGGTTCTAGTGTAATCTCAGGTTCTATTTAATACAAGTTTATTTTTTCCTTTCACTTATATCTTGCATTTCTCTCACTTCATCTTTTATTTTGATATTATTTGTAATCATGCTCGGCTAAAATCTCTAGCTCTAGGGTAGAGATGAAGTTTATGTAGATTGAGATATATGATCATGTTTTTTCTCTTTCTCTTTGTGCTTAATGCCATGGTTATGTAGGATAAATGTATATTACATAAATCACTCATGAATCGATAAACTTTGATAGACTAACATTAAGATCATCTTTTTAGTTTATGCTTAGAGAAGATTTAATTGAGAATTGTGTATATAATCGCGATTCCATCATATTTCATCTGATTTAGTTTGGTTTGTGTATTTTTAGTCCTTAACTTGATATTCCATGATACATATATAGCATATAGTTTATGCTTGTTAGGATAAAAATAATTGAATCAAATTAATTAGATCAATAGAGAGGAAGGGAATAAATATGATCATACATTCTCAATTCTATATAAATGAATTTGAAACCCTAGATATATTTTAATTGATTTGATTGCATACTAATAGTCTAGTGTTTGATTTTCCTTTCTACATTAATTCTCTCAAATCTTTGTTAATAATGTTGGATCTAAAGGCTTCTCTAGAGGGGGGGTGAATAGAGAATTTTAACTTTTAATAACTCTTTAATCAATTTTAACAATAATATAAATTAATGAATAAATTGATTCACAATCTTCTATTTATCATGCACAAAGGAATTTAAAGCATAGAAGGTGATTAGAGCAATTGATGACACAAATAATTTATAGTGGTTTGGCAACCCAGCCTAGTCCACTCCGCAAGACCCTCTTGAAATTTTTCCCTTATTCTTAAAAGAAAGAATGACTTACTTGTTGGTAGCCCACCAACACAATGTTTGCTCCTTCCACTTCTCAACACCCCGAGAAGCTAGAGCCTTTCCTTTGAATGCTTTACAACAAGTATCTTTTCTCACAAAGCTCAATTTACAACTCTTACTTACAACTCGCTTGTGAGGATATTGAAATT
>JAMKQA010005415.1:0-17301 GCA_024699735.1 Posidonia australis
TTGGCTTTCTTCCTTGATGTACTAGGAAGGCACAACTATGTTTTCAACTATTTTCATGCATTTTAGATTGCATTAGGCATGTAGTAAAGCAAGGATGATAAATCGCTCAAGATATTAGATCTTTGATCTTATTGTGCAATATTATTGCATCAACACTCGACCCGACATACGAGCGATATTTTTGAGCATTAGGACACACCGTTACACACCATGCACCTATATTTTAGACACCACACGCATTAGCATGGCATGGCATATCACCCTCGGGCGTACAGCAGAGGCTGCAAAGCCGACATTCCATAAGCAAAAGAGAAACCAATAGAAGACCGATTTATCGGGCGTACGAGGGTGCCTAACACCTTCCTCGTACGTAACAGGGATCCTTACCCATATTTCTGGTTTGCGAAGACCGTTTTCATTGTTTTGCATGATTTTCATGTTTTATATGGTTTTCCTCATCTTCCATTTGAATAGACTAGGTGGCGACTCCTGCATTTGCATATTTTATTTTTGCCGTGACTTTGCCGACTTTGGCATATATTTTTGCCATTCTCGACGGCATGGTTACGTGGCTAAATGAGTAGGCGAGGGTAGTGGCATATGGTACTAGTGGAAAGTTGATGGTAGGACTCGATGGTGCTATATAGGTGTTCCCCTGAGTAAGCCAAGTAGGCAAGGGTAATGGGCCTTGGTGTGAGCTCAACGGAGAGGGCCCAGGTGTAATGAGAGATTGTGCGTTCCCTACTATTCTCGAATGTTGATACTATGCCAGCAATTGGTGGACTCAATTGGTCGCCCCTTCGGGAAATTGATGAGAGTTGGCTAGCATTGACCTCGTTCTAGTGGGCACATGTGTGGGTGAAATACTGTAGGGCTGAGAGTATCCTATCTCCTCCTCTTCCTTGATGTCCTCTTCAATGTGTTGTCCTTGGGCTTCACTTGTAGGGGAAAATGTGAGGGTAGAGCCTTCGAACGAGTAGTCAAAGGGAATAGACACATAAGGGAATTGGCGTCAAGGCTTATGCTATTGGAAGCTTGGAGTGTCTGGCTCTCCCATGGAGGTTGTTGGAGTATTGAATAGGAACTCATGTTGCTCGTGAACCATGTTGGCTTGAGATGTAGAAGGTGAGGAGGCTACCATGCTTGTGGTAGCTTGGGTTGTGCTCAGTGTGGGGGTCACGTCAAAGGGGTCGACATATGATCTCAACCACATTTGCTGAACCTTCGATAGCATCCACTAGTCTCTTTTGCTATTTTTTACAATCAACTTAAAATAATAAAAGGAAAAGAAAAAGAAAGTGAAAGTACAGACCTCGTGTATCACTATGAGATACCCTACTACATAATGTCTAAAAGAAAGGTAAAAGAGACACTGACTCAACGTAAAAGGAACTCAAAGAAGATGTTCATGCTGCTGTTGGACCGAGATCTAGAAACCAGAGGCCTGTACTGATGTCCCTACATCCTGTTAATCACACTGGCACACAGACTACCCTACAAGCAAGTCAATTAGTGCATTCCTGTCACGTCACCTGTTACTGTGGTGACACAACACGTCGCCTATAGAGATGGCAATGTTGGAAGTCGCCAGTTAGTTAGGTGGCTCGTGCCCCTAGCTGCTCTGGCAACTGAGATCTGTCTTGGACAAATCAAGTGCCAAACAAACCTAGTTATACAACGAAGTTCCAGACAAAACGTTGTTTTTAATGGGTTTGGGAAATTAGTTAGTGGCTTGATTAACTTACATTCTCTTAGTCAGGTAGGTTCCTATAGCAAAGGTGAGGCCAACTTGGGGGACACTAAGGGTCACTCAATAGGATTTTGACTCGTCAGTACTACTCTTTGACCTTCGTTAGGGTCTACCAAGAGAGCCTAGATTGCTACTTTGTGTCTCTAAAGAGGAACCCACAACCCAGGTTTTTGTCCTTAGGGTCGGTCCTAGAAAACTACAAAGCAATAAATAAACAAAGAATAGCAAGATATCAAGTATCTACTTGGGCTTATTATAGACTAAGGGAGAGGGAAGGAGTCTAAAATAATCACCTAGGACATTTAGGGTTCCCCAATCTAATAATCACAACCAAGACAGAGCATGGGTGAGTGACTGGCCCTGGCCCGCTTCACTCTACTCGGTTGATCAAACCAGATAGGAAATCCCAAATAATTGTAACCTTATGTGACCATGTTGGCAGAACCCTGCACAACTCCTCGATAAGTGGAAACACATGAAGAATCCTAGTGTGGTCACGGCGAAGATGGTGAATCTAAGGAAGGGGACTCGACTCAGAAACACCAAAGAAGGATAATAAATGGAGTTGCCACCTATTCTTTTAATGGAAAGACGAGGAAAACCATGACGCAGAATGATGCAAATGAATGCGCTTATGCTCCGTGCCTAATGGATGCAACATTTAGCCATTTTGGGCCAGAGAAAGGGTAAGTATTCTTGTTACACATGGGGAAGGTGTAAGGCATCCCCATGCGTCGGAGAAATTTGGTCTTTCTAGTCTGATTCACTTGCTAAGAGGTTAGATGCAAATGCATGCTTGCTAAACCTAGATTGTGCTCGAAATCATGTTAAGGTGAATACAAAATTGTGACAAGATGGATGTGCAAAGTGTGCGCGAAAATTGCAAAGAAATCAACATAGAATGACAGAATAATGACACATGAAATGACAAAGAAAATCACATGAAATGACAATGTTTTTGAGGAAAATGATCAAGGAAACTATGCAAATATCTAGACATTCAATAGTGGCATCTGCTCAACTTACCGGAAATATAAAAATGTCATGAAAATAAAAATGGGGAAAATAATTTGTAATTGGGTCAATGTAGGCATTTAAGCCGATTAATGTATGCCCTCTGGCGATGTAAATCCAAATCAAATCATAAAAAAGCCATAAATGCGGAGTAAGGGAAATCAAACCAGTGTCAAGCAAAAGAATCCGGAGTAGACCGAAGCGAAATCCACGGAAAATAATATAGAAAGCAAGCTTTCTTGGAAAATGGCATGAAATGATATGCATGTGAGTAAATGTACATGTAAATGCATCTAAATTTATGAAAAATTCTTAGGAATTATTTACACAGGAAAATATGCATCATTTAGTGCAAAAATAACATGCTTGTGCATGAGTTGGTGTCATGGGGGCAATTATGTAATTTCATATGGCTAAATGTGATAAATGTGTACAGATGCAGAATGCATGGTCTAATGTGTGCGTTATGTGTGCAAAATATTTGGAAAATATTATTTACAAGAAAACATGATGAAAACAAGATTTTAAATGCAAGAAAATGATGTAAACATGGATAATCACAAGTGTGGGGGTTAAAGTGCAAAATTCACAAAGGAACAACAAATCCACTTGGAATAATTCACAGAAATCATAAAATAGAAAACTATCACATGAATTAAGGTGAAACTACATTTTGATGAGAAATGGATGTTGAAAAATCACATATTGCAATTTAAAGAAATTCATGGACCAAGCGCAAAATCCATAAAAAATGGCAATCATGATTGAAAAATTTTCAAAAACCTTTCATGCTAAAGTTCAAATCATGAATTAACAGAAAAACTGTGGTGTGTGAAACACATGAACTTTGTATTCTAGTAATTTCATGAAAGTTCAGGGTTAGATGTGCAAGATTTACATGTGTGTGAAAATGTAATCAAAATACTGATATTTTTGATTGAAAACATAATTTTGCCATAAATACTTTATTCATGTGTCAATTTACAAACATGCATGATCAATAAATGTGAAAATTGTAAACATATGGACTAAAATGCAATTTAAAATCTAAATCAATGATTTAAGTACTAATTGAGGGGTGTAGATGTAATCTATCTATGCTCAGAAACTCTATTAAATGAAGTCCGGGTTTCCATGCAAAATCATAGGATCAAAATGCAATGAAAAACAAGTTTTTATACAATTCAGTGTAATTGTGAATTATTTTAGGGTTCTGGGTGTAATTTTCACAAAGGAATTCTTGTTTGTTAAAAATTCTGGGGCAAAATGAAAATGTCCAGGAATTAATTATGAGGAAAACATGATTTCAGGGGTCTAGTTGTGATAAAACAAAAATTTACTAAGTTGGTCATGAAAAAAGAAAACATTTAGGGGACAACATGCAATTTTTACAATAAAACAAAAGAAACAAAACTTTGTTTACAACTACAGGGGTTCAAACATAAAAAGTCAGGACATAGAAGTAATGACCTAAGGACCTAAGTGTAACAATCAAAAACTTAATGACCTAACCTAATCTGTTGCCATTCGAAGATTACTAACGTTCCAATCTCCGATGAGAAGTCCGGAGAGGTGTTGGCGACGACACAGCGGTGGCGAGGAGGCTCTCTACGGTGTTGGGGACGGTCAGGGTTGCCTGAGGTGCTTCCCCTATCTTGGGCTCTAGCGAGGTGGTTTGTCGGCATTGGGGAAGATGGTAGTGAGGTGGCTGCGGCGGTCCGGTAGCAGAGAGGTACAGGTGAGGACCGGAAGAGCATCGGAGGACCACAGGGAAGCTTCCAGGAGCCATGGGTGAAACGTGGGCTAGCTAAGGAGCTCCACCCATCTCGAGCGCCGACGATGGGTGTGGGTGAGCTCAAGGCAGCGTTGCAGAGGTAGAGGTGGTCACGCAGAGTCCTGGGAGCCTTCGAGGAGCCACAGGGAGGCATTCGGAGGTGGTGGTTCGGTCTGGATACGATTGGAGGTCTTCACCCACTCGGTGGGTTCCACGACGGACGGAGGTGGTTGCGGAGCGACGGTGGTGTGCCCTTGGCCACGGTAGGCCAGGGGATTCCCATCGGCATGATTGGAGGCTCGCGAAGAAGGAGGAGGAGGATGGGGGTGAGGCACCAAGGGCCTCACCCCCCCGAGAGGCCAAGGGCCTCGCCAGAGGTGGTGAACCCACCACCGAAGAAGGAGAAGATGATGTAATAGGGGACACTAACACCCGCGAAACTCAATCTAGAAGTCGTAAATGAACTTGACAGAATTAACGAGACATCAAGAAGATTATTCGAGCCTAAATGATTGAGAACTACCTGCAAGAAGGCTGGGCAATCCCTCCCATCGTTGCTGTCGGCGGTGGCGCTCTTTGGAGGTGGATGCATTGGTTCGGTGGTTCTAGGGTCGCCAAGGGTTATTGGAAGAGACAGTGAATTCTGATTTTTGATGGGATTCCTTTGGGTTTCAAAAGATTGCCTCCTTCACTCGGCGGTGGTTCCTTTATACGCCAGTGGAGTCCTCTGATGCTATCAATCTACATCTCTAGCGGACGAGGAGCGTTGGATCCACGCGTGAGTTGGAGGGGGCTGTTAGGACTTGCCAAAGATCGTGTATGGACTGATGCTGATGGAGGAATTAGCATCGACGATCGTCGGACGTGAAGGAGGTGCCTGAATTATTTTTGCATTCCCTAAGTTTTTGATTAGGGTTTGAAATTTAATGAAACAGTGGCTTTTAATGGGCTATAGATTGGGCTTTAAGGTTTTAAGAGTTTAAATGGGTTTAGGTGGATTTTAGGGTTTTGTTTTGGTAATTTAATTTAGGATTGGGTTTTTGTGATTTTAATTAGGGGTTTTGGATTTTATTATTTTAAGTTGATTAAGGCTTTTACTTGGTGCTTAGATTTAATTAAGTTGCCTAATTTAGTTTTAAAATGGATTAAATTTAGGTTTAATGGGTTTAAATGGATTAAGACTTTGGGTTTAAATTTTAAATTTGATTAATTGAGGATTAATCCAAATTTTGATTTAATTGGTTTTAGATTTGATTTGATTAATAATTTAATTGGTTTTTACTTGATTTGATTAAGGATTTAATTAAGATATTGATTTAAATGGTTTTTTACTTGATTTGATTAATGATTTAATTCAGATTTTGGTTTTTTTACTTGATTTAGGTTTTGGGTTAGGGTTTTTTACTTAATTACCTTGAGTTTTTAACAGTTTAAATGGATTTTACTTGATTTTGGTTTTAATCAAATGTTTTGGCTTAGTTAATTTGAGTTTTAATAATTTAAGTGAGTTTCATTTTAATTTGGATTTTAATTAAGGGTTTTTTGCTTTGATTCGCTTAGATTGGGTCAGCGTGGGTTTGTGTGGGCCTAAATAGGTTTACATGGGCCTAACTGGATTTAGGTTGAGTTAGGGTTTTGGGTTTGGTGGTTGTAACCAAAGCATCTTTCCAGAGGAGTCATCTGCCACGTGACTGCAAAATCGTGGTGTCTACTGATGCACCTCCATGAGCGAGGTTGAGGGAACAGAGACCGATGCTCAGGGTTGACAGGACACCCCGCTTGAGTCTACAGGAGAGTGGTATTTGCTGTGGGGTCGTGAATCACTTATTCGATGGATGCACCGAATGTCACGATTTGTGGCCCATGCCTAATGCTGAAGCAAGGTGATGCATGATGTGCAAGATGCAAACGACGCATGAAAACAATGCTAATGCAAGACAGCTTCTGCAAATGCTAGACACAAGCGACGAGTAGGTAGTCTACGAGCCCATGGAGGAGAGCATGATAGACTTTCCGACTCATGCCAAAGGACGCCTAGAGAAGACTATCAGGCTTGCCGCACGATAGGGGGAACATGGCAGATTGATAGACATTTCAGCCCCAATGGAAGCATGGCAAGATATCAGACATGCCGACCGAGGGTAGATTGATGGCGGATGTCAACCAGATAGTTTGGGATATCAGCCTGCTCCAGACAATGTAATGGTTGTAAGCAAGGTAGCATGGGCTACTAGCCCGGAAGGTTGGGAAAACAATGTAAGTGGGGAATTTAACAATGAGGTGGCACCAAGATTTGTCCGGCTAGAGTGAATCTAGGATGGGAACATCTAGATCTTGCCTGAGGCCTAGAAAAAGATGGAAATAAGACTTGTTCGACTAGAGCAAGTCCAACAAAGTAGATGGCATCGAGATTCGTTAGTCTAGAGGGAATCTAGGATGGGAACATCCAAACCTCACTGGAGGCCTAGAGAGTGATGGAAATAAGACATGTTCGACTAGAGCAAGTCCAACAAAATAGATGGCATCGAGATTCATCAATCTGGAGCGAATCAGAATGGGAACATCTAGACCTCGCTCGAGGCCTAGAAGAAGATGGAAATAAGACTTATTCGACCAGAGCAAGTCCAACAAATTAGATGACACCAAGATTCGTCCGTTCGGAGTGAATCTAGGATGGCAACATCTAGACCTTGCCCGAGGCCTAGAAGAAGACAGAAATAAGACTTGTTCGACTCGAGCAAGTCCCACAAAGTAGATCGTACCAAGATTTGTTCGTTTGAAGCGAATCTAGGATGGGAACATCTAGACCTCTCCTGAGGCTTAGAAGAAGATGGAAAGAAGACTTATTCAACTAGAGCAAGTCCAACAAAGTAGGTGGCACCAAGATTCATCTGCCCTGAGCGAATCTAGGATGGGAACATCTAGACCTCGCTCGAGGCCTAGAAGAAGATGGAAATAAGACTTGTTCGACTATAGCAAGTTCAACAAAGTAGATGGAACCAAGATTCGTCTGTTTGGAGCAAATCTAGGATGGGAACATCTAGATCTCGCTCGAGACCTAGAAGAAGATGGAAATAAGACTTAAGCGACTCAAGCAAGTCCCATAAAGTAGACGGCACCAAGATTAGTCCGTCTAGAGCAAATCTAGGATGGGAACATCTAGACCTCGCCCGAGGCCTAGAAGAAGATGGAAATAAGACTTGTTCATTTCGAGCAAGTCCCACAAAGTAGATTGCACCAAGATTCGTCCATCTAGAGCGAATATAGGATGGAAACATTGAGACCTCGCCCGAGGCATAGAAGAAGATGGAAACAAGACTTGTTTGACTAGAGCAAGTCCAACAAAGTAGGTGGGAACAAGATTCATCCGCCCGGTGCCAATCTAGGATGGGAACATCTAGACATCGCCCGAGGCCTAGAAGAAGATGGAAATAAGACTTGTTCGACTAGAGAACCTCCAACAAAGTAGGTGGCACCAAGATTCATCCACCTGGAGCGAATTTAGGATGGGAACATCTAGACCTTGCCTGAGGCCTAGAAGAAGATGGGAATAAGACTTGTTCGACTAGAGCAAATCCAACAAAGTAGACGGCACCAAGATTTGTTTGTTTGGAGCGAATCTAGGATGGGAACATCTAGACCTCACCCGAGGCCTTGAAGAAGATGGAAATAAGACTTGTTCGACTAGAGCAAGTCCAACAAAGATGATGGCACCAAGATTCATCTGCCCAGAGCAAATCTAGGATGGGATCATCTTGACCTTGCCTGAGGCCTAGAAGAAGATGGAAATAAGACTTGTTCGACTCGAGCAAGTCCAACGAAGCAGGTGGCACTAAGATTCATTCACCCAAAGCGAATCTAAGATGGGAACATGTAGACCTCGCCCGAGGCCTAGAAGAAGATGGACATATGAGTTGTTCGACTCAAGCAAGTCTCACAAAGTAGATGGCACCAAGATTCGTCCGTCTGGAGCGAATCTAGGATGGGAACATCTAGATTTTGCCTGAGGCTTAGAAGAAGATGGAAATAAGACTTGTTCGAATCGAGCAAGTCCCACAAAGTAGGTGGCACCAAGATTTTTTCGCCCAGAGCGAATCTAAGATGGAACATCTAGACCTCACCCGAGGCTTAGAAGAAGATGGAAATAAGACTTGTTCGACTAAAGCAAGTCCAACAAAGTTGATGGCACCAAGATTCGCCCATCCGGAGCCAATCTAGGATGGCAATATTTAGACCTCACCTGAGGCCTAAAAGAAGATTGAAAAAAAGACTTGTTCGACTAAAGCAAGTCCAACAAAGCAGGTGGCACTAAGATTCGTCCGCTTGGAGCGAATCTAGGCTAGGAACATCTAAACCTCGCCCGGGGCCTAAAAGAAGATGGAAATAAGACTTGTTCAACTAGAGCAAGTCCATCAAAGTAGATGGCACCAAGATTCGTCCACACAGAGCAAATCTAGAATGTGAACATCTAGACCTTGCCTGAGGCCTAGAAGAAGATGGAAATAAGATTTGTTTGACTCGAGCATGTCCCACAAAGTATATGGCACCAAGATTCGTCCATTTTGAGCAAATCAATGATGGGAACATCTAGACCTTTCCCAAGGCCTAGAAGATGAAAATAAGACTTCTTCGTCTCGAGCAAGTCCCACAAAGTAGATGGCACCATGATTCATCCACCCAGACCAAATCTAGGATGGGGACATGTAGTCCTTGCCTAAGGCCTAAAAGAAGATGGAAATAAGACTAGTTCGACATAGAGCAAGTTCGACAAAGTAGGTGGCACCAAGATTCGTCTGCTTAGAGCGAATCTAGGATGGAAACATCTAGACTTCGCCCGAAGCCTAGAAGAAGATAGAAATGAGACTTGTTCGACATAGAGCAAGTCCAAATTAGGTGGAACCAATATTCATCCCCTTGGAGCGAATCTTGGATGGGAACATCTAGACTTTGCCCGATGCCTAGAAGAACATGGAAATGAGACTTTTTCGACATAGAGCAAGTCCAACAAAGTAGGTGGCACCAAGATTCGTCCGCCTGGAGCGAATCTAGGATGGGAACTTCTAGACTTCGCTCGAAGCCTAGAAGAAGATGGAAATTAGACTTGTTTGATATAGAGCAAGTCCAACAAAGTACGTGGCACTAAGATTCGTCTGCTCAGAGCGAACCTAGGATGGGAACTTCTAGACTTTGCCCGAAGCTTAGAAGAAGATGTAAATGAGACTTGTTCAATATAGAGCAAGTCCAACAAAGTAGGTGGTAGCAAGATTCGTCTTCTCAAAGCGAATCTAGGATGGGAACATTTAGACTTAGCTCGAAGCCTAGAAGAAGATGGAAATGAGATTTGTTCGTCATAGAGCAAGTCCAACGAAGTAGGTTTTGATTTCGCATGACTAGAATGGAAATCCGATACAACTTCGTCTGACTAGTGCAAAGTCGAAAGGAGAAATAATTGGATTCCACCCTACCTAGTATAGAAGTCTTTGACAGTTTCATTTGTCCAGGCCTAGGCATCAAATCAAAAAAATATTCTCGACTATTAGATAGGTATACCCTAGCACTAAGTTGACAGATAGAAGAGGGCAATAGTTTGAACCAATTTAGACCGTGTTGTTGAAATGGCGATTTCAAATTCATATCAACCACAAGCATCCAAACAAGCTAGCAAAAGCATTCCAATGTACTTATTGTAGCAATCGAATACAATGAAGTGATTACTGTGTTTCAGCATGGCAATGAGCAAGTAGCATAACATGAATATCAAGAGTATGCATCATCCCTGGATCTCATAGAGCCTCTAGCTTTGGGAAACAGTGTATGGCTCGGAGCAGCCCCACAGATCGGCCATGTTTCTTCAACCTTGGCTTCATAATCAGTTGAACAACCCTTTCCTTCTATGACTGTGAGATCATCTGATCTGATGGAGCAGTTAAGCAGGCATGATAGCTTCTTAGTTATGGCATGAGAGCTTAGAGGGTACTCCTAGAACTGAGTTGGCATTAGCCCTTGAGCAAAGGAATCTTGTTGGTAGCTGAACCACCACATCACGCAAATTGGATGATACTCAACACTACCAGTCAGCCCCGGTAGGACGATAAGCTGCATGTCTGCAGTATTGAAGAAAGCCTCAAAGTTTTGAGTGGCCGAAGGAATGATGCGCTAGATCACCTTGGCTTCTATCAAACTCTCCAATTGCTCATACTCCATGAAAATGAAGGTGAGTGTGCGAGCATGACTACTTTGGCAATAAGATTCAAAGGCCGACTGTTGAGGGCGTAAGACCTCTACACCCAAATGAGCAGCCAACCACACTTGTACAAAAGCTCCACAACCATAAAACTGCTAGCAATGTCGTAATGACCGGTTTAAGGCCTGGTAAGTCTTTGCCAAGATAACTGGGGCCAAGTCTACCTAACGGGTTACCACTGCCAAAGCAAGCTCTGCAACCTCGGTATTCACAACTGTCTGGCCGTCGCTAAAAACTAGCTCACCTAAGAAACAGACAACAAAATGTCTCAACCACAACTCATCGCCCAAGGAGGTGTGCATTTCGACTACCTTGTCAAAGTATGTTAGCTGTATTATCGGAGATTGTCCATCAGTATAGATAAGGCAACGACCACAATTGCCAGTTGATAAGCCTGTCAGTTTACTCCTGACTGAAGAGTATCCATCGTGCCGCACAAATACAATGGGCCCTAGAAACTTCGACAGACAGCACACCTGACGAACCTCCTCCAAAGTAGGAGTCAATTCAACTCTTCCAAAGTGGAATATGTTGTTAACAGGCTTCCAGAACCAGGCAACTGCGCACAAAAGGTATCAGGAGACCTCCACATTTGCAATATCCATGAACTTTGAGGAGATGCCCCAAGTCCATAGCTTGTCGCGATCATTGTCTGTTAGTTTCCCAGTCCACGTCTGGAGAACATCTGAGCAGTGTAACGATATGACCATCATGGGGAAACCCATGATCAATAGGGGAGCTTCGGCTTCTCTTGATTTAGGCCGCACTAGAAAGGGAAGAGGAACTCTTGCATGACATTCTCAAGATATTTACTTTCAAATATACAATAATCTTGTTCCATAGAACAATATTTTATAAAGTCTAATGCAGACAGAAAAGTGCAGCATAAATGGATTGAGAATCAGAAAGATCAGCCCAAGGCTAAGGTGGAATGTCAGAATCAGGAATTGAGTAAACTAAACAACGAACTATCGAACAGACTAACTCATGTGTATAGCCTTGGCAAGAGGTCCTGGTTACTAACTAGTCAAGACCAAGTGCAAAATGGTGAGAAATAGCTCTCAAACCTCGATCATTGGGATTGTCTAGTAATAGAGCCGACATTGGGTACTTAAGAAGTCCACTGCACCGTTCAACTTTGAGAGAAATATTGCACAGCTCGAGGATAGTGTTTTCACCGCTGGAGTGATTGCTCTGAAGTTATATGCAAGATATAGAGAGTATCTTGCCAACTCTGCAGAATCGTGGTAGAGGCCAGAAGTATTGATTGTAGCCCTTATTGCTGTCTTGAATTACTGTGTCTCAGAGTTCATCTCTGTAAGTTGTATCAGAGATCTGCACATGTGTTGGGGCTAGGAATATGCCTGCGCTCTGACTGGGTTTCGTCCTTAGGAAAGTCGTGTGCCTGTTGTTGTGTTGTTAGATGGATGGTTTATTTGCAAGAATATTTGAAGAAAGGCCTCTCCTTGCATCTGACCATTTTGTAAACTACACGTCTTATTTCGAAAGGCAGCAGTCATGCCCCTGGTTTGGCAATAAAGGTTCTGACCGGTAGGGTTGTGGGCATGTATCTGACCAAAGTACTAGGCTCAATGTATCCATACATAAGGTAGCTGGCATGCCCTTGGATAGATTATGGGGTTTTCAACCATTAGAGCAGCTAGCATGCGCCTGGTCGAGTATCCCTTGCCAAATTCCCATCCAAAAGGCAACTGGCATGCCCCATGTTTAAGAATGAAGTGGTGCCTTGCAAAGTGGAGGGGAAGAATGAAGATGAATGATCATGAGTTATGCATGAATGAATGATGTTATTTTTATCATTTTGTTATTTTTATTGCCCTTAGGAAAGCTTCTAATGCCTGTCCTAAGGAAGGACAAAATCTCCAACTCATCAGATGGTACCTAGACATACTGGATTGTAGGTGGTGCTCTGGAAAGGGTGAAGTAGTAGTTTGTCAAGCTTCGTGGTAGAACAGGCTTTGCACCAATCTCCCTAAGGCTTTGCACCTACTTTTTTCAATTATCCTCCTTTTTGCTCCCTCATAGGCTTGTGGATTAACATTGTTCCTTGCTTGTAGGTAATGGGTACCTAGGCAGTTACTGAGGCTACTTTGGTGGTGAAGGAGGGGTGGCTAACCCCTTGGGCGGTGTGGACCTTTTTTTAGGTACAAGCTTTGACTCCTCTCTAAGTTATGTGATAGGGACAGAGCTAATCCACACATCTCTTTCTCCTAGGGCTAACTTCTATCTGCGCCTTTTGTCTCCTTATTTCTTTATTGCCCTTATTCATGAAAGTATTTTTATCGCTCACATCCTCACTCACATCCTAACATTTTATCTCCCTCTGGAGGTGTAGGTCCTTTGGGGCGTTAGGATTCGTCGCCTTGTTCTTGATGAGTGGTGGCTCCCTCACTTGCTAGGATGTCCATGTAGTATCGACTTAAGAGGGATATTCCTTTGCCTTACAGGCAAACTTATCCAATTTTCATCACCAAGCAATGCTTATGCAGGATTCTACTAGTGCTTTTATTAATGCATGTATGCATGGATTTTTTCTTTTTACATATTTTGTGTTGAGATGTAGTGCGTGCATAACAAGTGCAGAAGAAAACATGAGTGCAAGATGATACAAAATGCATGAATAGAGAGAGTAATGCATGTGCAGATGCATCAGAAGAGCTTCACAAGGCAAGGATACGGCTCCATGTAATTGGTAGTACTTCTTTAGGTAACACGTATTGATTGGCTCTGAATGCTCAATGTGGTCCATGCTTGAGGATTACCGCTCCCCTAGAGAATACCTGCTTGATGATATAAGGGCCACTCTAGTTGGGTCTAAATTTTCCGTGAGTGTCAGGGAGATGGATTGCTTGTAAAACCAAGTCACCTGGCGTAAAGCTCCTGGGTCGGACTTTCTTCTGGTAGGATCTTGCCATCCTCCATTGGTAGCACTGGGCATGGTGCAGGGCCTGTAGTCGATGTTCATTGATCAAGTTCAACTGTGTAAAGCAATCACCCAACCATTTGTTCTCTTCTAATTCTGCTTCTTTCAAGATCCTCAAGGAGGGGATTTTCACCTTGACTGGTAGCATGGTCTCCATGCCATAGACTAAAGAAAAAGGGGTGGTGCCTGTGGATGTCTGGGTAGAAGTTTGATATGCCCACAATGCATAGCAAAGCTTTTCATGCCAATCCTTGTGTGTCTTTGCCATCTTCTTTAGTATCTTGGTGATGTTCTTGTTGGCTGACTCAATCGCTTCATTCATCTATGGGTGGTAAGGTGAAGAACGGTGATGTTTAATGTGGAAATTCCGTAAATAGTCTTCGACCCCCTTAGTTGTGAAGTTCTTCCCATTATCTGATATTATTGAGTGTGGAACGCCATATCGAGATATGATGTTATTCCTCAGGAACTTCTCTGTCACTACAGCAGTAATCAATGGCTACTAGGATGAAACGATGCTCGTTAGATGTTGTTGGATGAATGGCACCGATGACATCAATTCCCTAGATGGAGAAAGGCGATGGTGACTACATGTTGTGAAGTTGTTGCGGGGGAGCATGGATTAGATTCCCATAGATTTGGTAGGCGTGACACTTTTGCAAAAAGAGACAGCAATTTGCCTCCATGGTCGACCAATAATGGCCTTGTAACATGATCTTCTTGGCCAACATAACCCCATTCATGTGCGGCCCGCATTTCCCAGCATGAACTTGTAGCATGATGGAATTGGCTTCTTTCTTATCCAAGAATCTCAAGAGCATTTGATTATAGGATCTTCTTTACAAATGGTCAGCCCCGAGTACATAGTTGGATGCCAAGCACTTCAGTGTCTTTGCTTCTGTTGCTGACGCCAGAGGAGAGAGGTTCCTGGTTTCCAGAGGAACATTAATGTCATAGTACCATGGGAGTTCTTCCAGTGGATCTACTTCCTCTATGCTCATGCAATGTGCTGGCTGATCCACACATGTAACTAACACATCCACTGCACGGTCTTCTGGTATCGAAAACCAAGACGTTAAGGTTACTAGGGCATCTACGTAGGCATTCTTGGCCATATAAAGGAAAAATGGACCTCTTGGAATTTTTCCACGAGCTTCATAAGATGAGCAAGGTACTAGGTGAGCTTTTGATCTTTAGTCTTCTAATCGCTGTTGACCTGCGATATAACTAGCATGGCGTCGCCACTTACATGCAACTTGTGGACACCATGCACCATTGTCATTTCAAGTCCTAATATGCACGCTTCATATTCAACTTCGTTATTCATGCATTTGAAGTTTACCTTCCTAGCGTAGGGAGTCATCTGGCCTTGGGGGCTACCAATACGACGCCAATGCCCATCCTTCTTTTGTTGACTGCACCGTCGAAGTCTAAACGCCATTGATTCTTCACCATGGCCATTTTTGGTTCATCATCATTATCCATGGCGAACAGTACATCCTCGTTCGGAAATTGAGTCAACAAGGGCTGATATTTTGGTAATGGCAGCTCCACTAGATGGTCTGCCACTGCTTGTCCTTTTATGGATTTCTATGTGACGAAGGAGATGTCATATTGAGACAACAACACATGTCACTTGACGCATCACCCTATGAGTGCTGGCTTCTGGAACAAATACTTCATAGGGTCATGGAGACAAAGGAGTAGGACTAGGTATGCCATCATATAATGCCTTAGGCGTTGGGCTACCCAGATGAGAGACAAATAGACTTTCTCTATAGTAGTGTACCTGGCCTCGCAATCATTAAACTTCTTACTTAGATAATATATCGCCCTCTCCATATGACCAGATTCATCATGCTGGCCCAATATTGCTCCTATGGAATGTTGGGTTACTGATAGATAGAGGAGTAGGGGCCTCCCTAGCACTAGTGGGACCAAAACAGGAGGTCTAGCCAATAACTGCTTGATCTTGTCAAAAGCTGCCTCACATTCCTCGCTCCAATTGATTTGTGCATTCTTCCTCAAGAGGTTAAAGATTGGTTCGCAGATTGGTGTGAGCTGAATAATGAATCGGCTGATATATTGTAGGTGACCCTATAGTCCTCTGACTTCTTTCTCCGTAGCTGGGGGAGGCATGTCAATTATAGCCCGATGTTTAGCCGGATCAACCTCAATCCCCTTCTAGCTAATGATGTAGCCAAGAAGCTTATCGGATGAAACCTTGAAGGCACATTTATTGGGGTTGAGGTGGAGCTTGTACTTGCGTAGATAGTTGAACAGCTTCCTCAGGTAGGCTAGATGATCTTCGAGCTCTTTGGATTTGCCTATCATATCGTCAACATAAACTTCGACTTCTTGGTGCATGAGGTCGTGGAATAGTACTGTCATAGCTCTTTCATACGTTGCCCCTACATTCTTGAGTCCAAATGGCATCACCTTGTAGTAGAAGACTCTCCATGGGGTAATCAATGATGTCTTCGCCCTATCTTCTTCTACCATTTTGATCTGAATATAGCCTGAGAATCCATCCATAAACGATAGCAATTTATGGCCGACTGTATTGTCTACAAGAACATCAATGTGGGGTAGTTGGAAGTCGTCCTTGGGACTCATCCGATTGAGGTCTCTGTAATCAATGTACATGCGAACCTGTCCATCTTTCCTCGGCATTGGAAAGACGTTTGCAAGTCATTCTGCATAGAGGACGACCTTAATGAAGTTCACTTTGTGCTGCTTCATGATCTCCTCCTTGAGTTTGAGTAGCCACTGGGGTCGCCATCTTCTGAGCTTTTGCTTGACAGGCTTGACATCTGGCTTCGATGGCAGAGTGTGTACTGCTACTTCTATGTCTAGGCCGACTACGTTGCTATAACTCTAGGCGAAGACATCTATGTACTCCTTGAGAAAGGCAATGAATTTTGCCTTAACCTGTAGGGTGAGTTTAGCACTGATACACAATTCCTCGACATCGTCAGTGGTTCCGATGTTTACTAGCTCGGTCTCTTCTTCCACATGGAGATTCGGGCCTTTTGGGTCATCATCATGGTGTGGGAACTCTATTGGTGCGTCGTCATCATCATGTGCACCAGTGTTATCCTCCTCCTCATAGGCCACGAGCTCAGACAAAATTCTCCTTCTGAAAAAATAGAGTCTACTATATTGAAGGTGCAAATTTTGGTTTTCACGACTTTATCATGATTCCATGTGGATTTCTTCGCAGTTTTCACGCATCGTCTTGCACATTCATTTAGTCTTGTCACATCCATACACATTAGCATGATTAGAGCATGATCACAATTTAGCAAGCATTCATCAAACCTTTAGCAAGAATTTGGACTAGAAAGACCGACTTTCTCGGGCATACGAGGGTGCCTAACACCTTCCTCGTGCGTAATAGGAATCCTTACCCATCCTCTGGTTAGCAGACATCCAACCTTCCCATTTGCATCCCATGCATTCATCCTTTTGTGGTTTTCCTCGTATTTCTTTAAAAGACTAGGTGGCGACTCCATTTTATTTTCTTTTATCCTTGCGCCTTCGCTGTCATCGGCATGGCTATGGTCTCCTCTCCA
>JAMKQA010005416.1:0-11710 GCA_024699735.1 Posidonia australis
GGAGGTAATAGCCATGGGAGGTGGAAAGCCAACAGCCAGCAGCTTAAGAAATGACTGGGCGCCCGGTATGTGCGCCAAGTAGGTGTGCTAGCTAGGTGATCTCCCCTACTTGTCTGGATTTCAAGTTGGGTTGTGGGCCTGCTATAGGTTTTGATTTGGTTTAGCTAATAGGATTCAATGGTTAGCCACATCCAAAGCAACATCTGGAAAGCTCATCTATGCGTCACCTCAAAATCGAGGTGTCTACAATAGCTTCCCCTGCATAGCTTATGACAATAGTCAAAGGGAAGTGATCAAGACGGTTCAGTTGGAGGTCACTACTGGTCCTTTCACCACCATTACCATGGCCATCATAATGAAAAAGGATCTTGCTCAACCACTAATTTTGGGAATATCTTGGCTTGCAGAAATAGGTGTTGTAGCATCGCTCGTACACCAACTCCTCAAATTCAAACATCAATGGGAGGTGATTTTTGTCAGGGCTAACCACTAGGTACACTTTGGGATCGCATGGGAACATGCTACACCAGAGCCAGATGAAGAAGGATCCCCACCAACACTATACATCAAAAAACCTCCTGAAGAATGGTACGACTCTGACTCCTAGTATGAGGAAGGGCCAGATTGTCAGATGTTCCCAGATTTGATGGGGAGAGATACTAACCTACTGCTCCTATTTGATGACATTATGTGTTATGCCACACTTTTTCATTAATGCATCAAAAGATCTATTGTAGAATTGTATTCCTCTATCACTAATGATGGCTCTAGGTACCACAAACCTTGAAAAAATATTAGATATTAAAAATTCTATCACAACTCTATTATCATTGGTCTTGGTTGGAATGGCTTCTATCCACTTTGACACATAATCAATAGCCAACAGAATGTATATAAATTCTCGTGAACTTGGGAACGGTCCCCTAAAGTCAATACCCCAAACATCAATAACTTCAACTTCTAAAATGGGGTTCAAGGGCATCATATTTCTTCTTGAAATTTTTCCCATTTGTTGGCATCTCGCACAACTTTTGCAATAATCATTTGCATCTCTAAATAATGTTGGCCAATAAAATCCACACTGAAATACCTTGGCCACTATTTTATTAGTCCCAAAATGTCCACCATGGGCTTGATCATGACAAAATGAAAGTACACTCTTGACCTCCTGATCCGGTGTACACCTCCTAATGATTTGGTCAAGGCATCTTTTAAAGAGATATGGGTCATCCCAATGAAAGAACTTCACCATAGAGAAAAATCTATATTTGTCTTGGTTAGACCACTCCTCTGGGATTAATCTCGTAACCATATAGTTGACAATGTTTGCATACCATGGTTCCACATTAATGACACAAAGTTGTTCATCAAGAAACATATCATCAACGGGAATATCATGTGGAGGTAGGGTACTCAATCATGAGAGATGATCGGCTACAACATTCTCGCTTCCTTTTTTATCTCTAATTACAAGATAAAATTTTTGTAATAATAATATCAATCTAATCAATCTAGGTTTAGCATCTTTCTTTGCTAAAAGATGTTTCAATGCAGCATGATGCATATAAATTATAGTATGAGCACTAACTAAATAAGATCTAAATTTCTCTAGTGCAAATACTATGGCCAAAAACTCCTTTTTTGTGGTGGAATAATTTAATTGGGTCTCGCTAGCATAATAAATGACCCTTGGTAACTTATCTATTTTTTGGCCCAATGTAGCTCCAATAGCAAAATCCGATGCATCACACATGAGCTCAAAAGGTTCACTCCAAACAAGTGAGTGAACAATAGGGGCCGAGCTTAACATTTTCTTTAGATATTCAAATGACTCTTTACATTGCTTATCAAAATTGAATGGGGCATCTTAGCTAGTAAAGTGGTTAATGGTCATACTACTTTACTAAAATCCCTAATAAACCTCCTATAAAATCCTACATGTCCAAAAAATGCATGCACATCTTTGACAGAAGGAGGAGGGAGGTTTGCTATTAATTCTACTTTGGCTTTATCAACTTCCATCCATCTCCATGACACAATATGTCCTAACACAATACTTTGTTGCACCATAAAATGGCATTTCTCCCAATTCAATGTTACGTTTTTCTCCTTACATCTTTTTAATACTAACTCTAGATGGTAGAGAAATTCATCAAATGTGGATCCAAAAACTGAGAAATCATCCATGAACATTTCTAAAAAATTCTCCACTATATCTTAGAAAATTCTCATCATACATTGTGAAAGGTTGCCAGCGCATTACATAATCCAAAAGGCATCCGACGATATGCAAATGCCCCAAATGAACAAGTAAAGGTCATCTTCTCCTGATCCTCAGGAGCAACTAGAATCTAATTATAGCTAGAATACCCATCTAAAAAGTAATAATATGGGTGCTCTGTTAGTCTCTCAAGCATTTGATCAATAAAGGGCAATGGGAAGTGATCCTTCATCGTAGCTGCATTTAATTTTCTATAGTCTATGCATACTCTCCATCTAGTTTGCACACGAGTGGGAATAAGATCATTATTTTCATTTTCTACTATGGTAATTCCCGATATCGTGGGAACTACTTGCACAGGACTAACCCATGAACTATCAGAAATAGGATAAATAATATCATTGTCCAACTACTTTACTATTTCTTTTCTTACCGCTTCTTTCATGGAAGGTGGCTCTTGTGTAGGTCTAGCTCATCAATCTTGTGAATCCTATGTTGGACAATGGTTGGGCTAATTCCTTTAATATCAGCCATTGTCCATCCTATTGTTGCCTTATTTTCTTTTAATACATCTAAAACTTGGTTTTCTTGTTTCTCAGATAGATTAGTAACAATAATCACTGGAAAAGTTTGATTTTCCCCTAGAAAAGCATACTTTAAATTTTCAAGTAAATGTTTTAGATCTAACACTGGGGGTTCTGATGTGGAAGGCTTAGGCTCTTCCATAATCTTATCTACAATGGCCTCAAATGAGGAAATATGGCAAACATCCTCACCCTCATCAAGTGTAGATATTTCTTCCTCAAATATTTTTTCAAATGGTCAGTCAAAGTACTTCGACTCATACTCAACTCCTTCATCATTTGAGAATTCTTCTTCAAGGAATACTTGGATCATATTGACCTCAAAAGTTTCTTGATCTATCCCACTAAATGTTTTCTCTAAGTCAAACACATTTAGCATGAGGGTTAGATCCCCATATATGTTCCTCATATACTCATTCCGGCAATTGATTAAAGCATCTGAAGTCACAAGGAATAGCCTACCTAATATAATAGGGATTTGACCCTTCAGATTAGCTAAAGGTTGTGTTTCAATTGCTACAAAATCCACAGGATAGATAAAGTCTCTTACCTTAATCAATACATTTTCGACCATGCCCATAGGTGTACAGAGGGACCTATCTACTAATTACACCGCTGTCCTAGTGGGTTTCATCCCTCCTATTCCTAATCGCTTATAAATAGAAAACGGTATCACATTTATCCCTGCCTCTAGATCTGATAAAGCCTTATCAATTTTGGTATCCCCAATAACACACGACATGGTGGGGCTACCAGGATCCTTATACTTGGGTGGAAGCTAATCCGGGAAAATAAAGCTAACATTAGCTGCAAGGAAGGCTTTCCTAGGCACCCTAGTTGGTCTTTTTCTAGTACACAATTCATTAAGATACTTGGCATAAGAGGGTACCAACTAGATTGCTTCTACTAAGGGAATGTTCACCTTCACTTATCCAAAAGCTTCATTGATTTTTTCTAATTGAACATCATTTCTCTTGTTCTTAAGCCTATTTGGGAATGGGGCAATGGGTCTACTAGGTTCCTTAGCTTGCACAACTCTAGACTCCTCCATTTCTATAACTTCCTCAAATTGTGGGGGATGTGAGGATGTAGATGGATCTTGATCTATAGGTAAACTTTCTATGGGTTCGTCATCCTCCATAGAGTCCCTAACTTGATTATCTACCTTCCTCCTAGATCTTAAAGTATGGATTGCATTAACTTGATTCACATGATTATCTTGGATCATGTGTACTTGTTGATTCCCAATATTTTGGCATCTAGGGTTAGGCACAGCTTCACTAGGCAATGTGCCTTGTTCCTTTCTTCTGATCATGTTTGCCATACTTCCCAGTTGGGCTTCCAATTTGGCCATGGCATGGCTATTTGCTCTAGACATAGCCTCCAATTCTTTTTCTAGAATTGTGAACCTCCTATCATATTCATTAAATCCAGGGGGTATGTAGTAGGATGGTAACTAGCTTGGGGATTCTGGTGTAATTGAGGGTTGGGCCTATATTTGTAGACACCATGATTTTGCAGTCACTTGACAATAGACTCCTCTGGAAAGACGCTCTGGTTGCAACCACAACACCTAAACCTTAACTCCACCAAAACTATAAACCCTCAAGCCCACTTAAGCCCATATAAACCCACTCTAACCTAATCAAAGAAAAAACCAATAATTAAGAATCAAAACCAAAAAAAAATCATTTAAAACACTTAAAACCCTAATTAAAGTCAAAATAAAATAAAATCCACTTAAATCAACTTAAAATCCAAGTTAATCAAGTGAAAACACTAATTAAAGTCAAAATCATATAAAATCCACCTAAAATCCAAATTAATTAAGTAAAAGTCCTAATTGAAACCAAAATCAAATAATATCCACTTAAGCCATTTAAAATCCAAATTTAATCAAGTGAAAACCCTAATTAAAATCAAAATCAAATAAAATCTACTAAAGCCACTTAAAATCCAATTTTAATTAAGTGAAAATCCTAATTAAAACCCTAATCAAGTAAAACTTAATAAAAGCCATTAAAAAATTAAATCTAATTAAAAAGAAACCCTAATCAAGTGAAACTCAATAAAATCCATTAAAAATCAAATCTAATTAAAAGGACACCCTAATCTAAACAAAAATCAAGCAATTAAACAAAAATTTAAACTAAATCCCCAATTAAGACAAGTAAAACTATTTAAGTCTAAATTAAAACTCAAACATAAAACTTTAATCCATTTAAATTCAGAGAAACACTTAACTAAAAATCCTAATTCAAATCACTTAATTAAACTCAAAACCCTAAAAATCCTAATTCAAATCACTTAATTAAACTAAAAACCCTAGTTAAAACCCAAAAAAGCGTAATCAAACTCAAAATCCTAATTAAAATCCAAGACCCTAATCCCCAAAACATTTAAGTAATTAAAATCCAAAAAAAAACCCCAGGTTAAAATCAATTAATTAAACTTAAAAATAATACTAATTTACAACCAATTAAACTTTAAAATTACAAAATCGAAAAAAATAAAATCACCAAAACAAATAACTAAAAACCTAAAACAAAACCAAAACCATAAAACCTAAAACAAAAAAAAACTTGAAAAAACCAAAGCCCACTCGCAGGCCCATTCAGCCTAATACATCCATTTCATTCCTCAATCACAAACCTTAGGAAAACACAAAATAATTTTGACGATCTCAACTGCACCCACTCTCTTCATCCCTCCTTCCCCATGTAACACCAACTGCCTTCAGCCATCCCCACAACTTCAACCCCTTTTCCAGTGATAAAAACCCACCGTAGAGGAGGATCAAAGGCCTTAGAATGCCTCATTGGAGAAAAGCTTGTTGCTGATTGCCCTTCACCCATCATTTGGAGACCGATCCTTCCCCCCCCCCCCGTTTGAAACCCAGAGAAGACCCCTCCAACTCCTAGTGAAACCTAGAGCACCCCCTCTAGTTATTACTGCCCCAAAAGCCTCACCCACCGTTACTAGAGCATCAGCCTAGAGCACTGCTGTCAAGCCACACTGGAGGACAGCTCGATCGTTCCCTGGCATTTCCCTCCCCTTTTAGCTTTGATTTAGCATCCCTCTAGGTCCGTAGAGTCCTCCCCTGCCTTCTAGTTGCGTTTCACCGGGGACCACCACTGGTAGGGCTAGAAGCCTCTTGGTACGGGGGAGCCCCCATGGACCTCTCCTCCACCTCCCTGAGTTCCCAACACTCAAGAGGAATTCTTCAGGCCTTCTATGCCTAAGAGTGCTACCGCCGCTCCATCGACTATCGACCATTGCCGCCAACTGCTGTCGAGTCCCCTGTAAACTCCGAACACCCCTTGCCGCTCGTGACCACACCAAGAAGCTCCACCACCTTGCCACAAATGCCCCCATGCAAACCTGTCGTTGCCTTAGTCTCCAGAGCTTTACCTCACTGCTGCAACTCCTACAGCCGGCACCAGAAGTGGGAGGAGCACCTCAGACCTCCCTAGATCTTGCCGTCACCACTAGGAGTCTCTGCGTGCTTCTCCGATGCTCCTCCGACCCGTGCCTCAGCCCTGTCTCTAGACCGTCGCCAGCCACTCCGCTGTCATCTTCTTCGGCGTCGACTACCGTTCACCAAAGTCAGAGGTGGGGTAGGCATCTCAAGCCTCCCTAGTATTGCCCACCTCCCTCGGAAGCTTCGTCGTGCCTTCCTCTAGCTTCCTGGGTCATCGCCGGAACCCTCCAGTTGCTGTGCCACTACTGATGGCCCGCTAGAGTCCTTGCTGGAGATCGGGAGCCGGTGAACTTCGAAGAGGAGTTATTTAGATTAGGTCCCGTAGTTTTAGGTTTTTTTACTTTTAGGTCCTTGGATCCTTACATTTAGATCTAGTATTTCTGTGTTTAAACCCTTGGAGATTTAAATAAGTTTTATTCCTTTATTATTCCTGAAAATATAGCATGATTTGTCCGATTTAATTTTAATTCCATTTTCAGTCTCATAAATGTTTGTTTCTTCACATTTAGACCCCTACATTCATGTTTTCTTTGCATTTATGTCCTGAACTTTTGCACTGAGCCCCGAAAACTTTCTAAAATGAGTTGTCATTGTAATATTTGCATCCATAACCCTAACGTCATCCATAATTACACTGATCATGTAAAAAACTTGATTTATATTGCATTTTGGTCCTGAAATCTTGCATGTCAGCCCCTGAACTCAATCCATAATGTTTTCTAGACATGAACATTTATATCCAGGCCCCTGAATCTTTTCTTAAATCATTAATCATGGTTTTAATTGTATTTTAAATCACATTTTGGTATGTTTCACATTTATTGATCACATGTGCTTGTAAATCACCACTTGAATAGAGTTTTCATCAAAAACCATGTTTGCAATAAAAATGAATTTCTGATTTCACATTTTATTTAGATTTGTCACTTTATGTGTGAATTTTGCATAATAGACCCTGAATTTTCAAGAAATTACCAAAAACGCAATTTTCACACATGTCACACCACAAGGCCACATTTTCTTTAAATCCTTCATCCTAGCATTAAGATAAGACTTATTGAGCACATTTTAACCATGATTTTCCCTTTTTTTGTGAACTTTGCACATTAGACTCTAAGTTTTCAAGAAATTATCTAGGTGCAATTCTCACATATCTCAATGCCACATTTTCCTTTGATCCATCATTTGCACACTAGGATAGAAGTCTCTGAATGTATTTTAATCCAGGCTTTTACCCTTTTTTGTGAATTTTGTGTTCTGGTCCTTGTACTTGTCCATTATTGTGTTTACATCATTTTATTGTTTTTATGACCTTGTTCTCAACATGTTTTCCTGAAAATAACATTTTTTGACATTTTGCATACATTTTGGCATATCTTAGACCATGCATCATCTCCATACATGCATTTATCACATTTGGTGAAATGATCGAATTGCCCCTGTGTCATCAATTCATGCACATGCATGTTAGTTATTGCACTAAGTGATGCATGATCTTTGTCTAAGTCATTCCCTAGCATATTTTACACATTTAAGAACATTTTCGTGCATTTTGCTTAGTTTTCATGTTATGTCATTCAATATGAGCAAGCCCGCATCCCATATGTTTTTCCGTAGATTTTTCACCAACCCATTTTCAGAATCCTTCACCCAGCATTCGATTTGATTTCCTTTACTCCTACATTTTAGATATTTTGATTTGATTTGGATTTCATTGCTTGAGGGCATACACTAACTAACCAAAAGGCCCACATTGGCCCACTTACGGATTATTTCTCCTTTTTTATTTTCACGACCATTTCCTAGATTCCAATGACTCGGGTTGACCCCACTATTGATCGTTTTGATATCAATGTAATTTTCTATAACATTCTTTCCAAAAACATTGTTATTTTATGTGATTTTCTTCATATGTCGCCATTTGATCATTTTACGTGGATTTCTTTGCAATTTTCCCATCTCGATTCCCACGATGTTTTCCATGATTCTGATGATTTGCGATGGTTGCATTTTTTATGCTCTTGACATCAGTATGATTTTCCCAAGCATTCTTTCTAAAAGTATCGTCATTTTATGGTCTACTTTATTCATGTTGTTGGGGTCACTTGCTACTCTGGCAATGCCACTGGAATTATTGAGAAAATTATGGATGGGTTTGTTGAAACTACTATTGTTGCTGAAGATGTTGGGGATGAGTCTACTACTAGGGCTTCAATGTACTAGTAGTGTCATTATCACATTGGTGCACAATAGGCGGGCCAACTCTGGGCCAAGCCCCCTATGGAACGATCAAGAACAAAGGGAGGAAATAGACAAATGAGATTAGTAGGATTCATCGGCGAGAAGCTGGAAAGTGATTGGATAGGTAAAAAGAAAAAGACCACCTAGCCTACGACATCCATAGATCCCGAATGCTCAGGCTAAAATGTGTCAAGATGGTTTAGGTGCATCGATGTAGTTGTAGGTGTATGTGCAGGAGCATGTGTGTGTTCTGGCTCCTACGACTTGATGTTGATGACCTTCTAGTCGATTGAATTTTGGATAGCATCCAAGAAAGTGATGTAGCCATCAATCGAATGCCCAACTCGACGATGAAAGTTGTACTATGCGCTTGTGTCATTCAATTGAGGGATTGGATTCGGTAGTTGTGAGGGTTCGGGAGCCTCAAAAACAACTCAACCTTAGGGACAATAATGCTTAACAGATTGATAAGTGGGGTGTAGTCGCTTTCAACACGACGAGTCAACTTTTGCCACTATTACAGTCCTTACTAAGCAGTTGCGATGTAATGCACTGGCTCGTTGGTGGAATTTTTGCATGCAATGGTTGGAGGACTAGATGCAATTTCAAGCTGATCTGGGTCTGGCTGACTCACTACATTGGCAAGCACCGTTCAGGACTCGATGTATGCGATGGTCGCCTTCCTTGAGTAGCCAATGTCAGTGACATTGTTGTCATTGTAGCTACTGCCGCTAGTAGTGGCCTGCCTTGCAAATGCAAAGAGTGCGGGGACATTCCCACTTCGTAGCGAGATTTCCATGTGAGTGTTGGCTCAAATCAAAATGCAAATGATGCAATCGATTGAATGTTAACTAGAGCCCTAGTAGTTGGCTGCGCTTACTTGATGTTGATCATGATAAACTCGTCATCAGAGGGCATAGCCTTGACCTAGGAGGCCAATGCACGCCAACGATCGATGTACTCCCTAAATGGCTCATAGGGTCTCTACCAAGTTGTGACTAGATCTTTATGCTTAAGGGTCAGGTCAAAGTTGAAGGCATATTATTCTAGGAATGTCTGCCTAAGGTTGTTCGAAGTTTAGATGGTGGTCATGTCTAATGAAGTGAACCACTTGAGGGTAGCCCCGATCTAACTCTTTTGGAACTAGCGAATCAATAGCCTCTTATCGACTTGACACTACGTGAGGTCTCCATAAAACGCCATCAAATGTGATATGGGGCAACCTCTACTTTTGTATTTCTCGAATATTGATATGTGAAATTTCAATGGGAGTGACGTTGTTGGAAAGTAATAGGGGTCTTGAAATTAGTTGAACTGGTGGTCCTCTCTCCTAGCATTTGACGAAGTTCTTTCTTTAGATCGTTCATCCTAACTAGGAGGGCATCTAAGGTTGCTGTCGATGTGTCACACCCCATATTTTTTACAATAATTTAAACAAATTAAATTACAAGAAAATTAAAGCTAAACAGTAAATACCAAACTACCATGAACCTGTGTATGCGGCTAGGGGACTCCAGACTATATGCACTACGCAAAACCAATCGCATGTCTCCACCTACAAACCAAAACCACAGGGAAAACACATGAGTGACCAAAGTCACCCATTACGCACCCCAAAAAAACCGCGGAAAACAAATCCATAATCTATTTTCCTTTTAAATTCCTTTTGCAAACCATTTTCTCAAAACCTCATAAATCAGGCCCCCACTGGCCAAGACCACAAACTAGGGCTCTACTAGCCCAAAGCCACAAGCAAAGGCCCTCAATGGCCAAAACCACACACAATGAGTCGGGATGCCTGGCGCCAGGCGACCAAACTCTAGCCACACGCAGTCCACTGTGGAGCGACCCCAGTGTTTTGCGCTGCCACAGTGTGCCACCTTGTGCAGGAGCCAACCACCATCCCGCGATTCTCCCACCTGGAGAATCCTCAGAAGCCAACCCCTCCCTGGGAAGGTTGTCCAGTCTCTTAGGACGCTACCAGCTATGGGGCACGTGTCTCAACCGCACTAGCCACCACAGGGTACGCCTCCTCACGGCGTCCTCCACACACGGTGCTCAGGAGGGAGTCTTAGACCTCCACACCCGACAACACCCGAGCCTTAGTGCTCACAGCGACAATAGGAGTATCATACCTCCCCGTCATGCCACAAGACACCTCAACCCGTCGACCACAATCCTTGCCTCGAGACGATAGTCAGGGTGTCTCATACCTCCAGGACCCGACGCCCTTCAGCCTCAGGTATCTCGGCCCCCGACCTCAACAGGGAACATCGCGCCCGACCACCCATGAATGTCGTCACATTCCCTTGTCTCGACGACGTGGTCCCACGCTGCCTCGGCCCCCACACAGAAAACCAGGAAATCATTTTCCAAACCAAGCCAACCATTTCCTTGAAATCCATTTTTCAAACCATTTTCATATCTTTTGAAAACTCTTACAAAACCTCAGCAAAACAGTGCATCAGGTGTCCCAAGGGACCACCACTGATGGCCCACAATCCCATCTCATGGGGACAAAACACGACATCCAAAAAGCCATCGAAAATGCATTTGCAAACCCATTCGGGCCCAGAATCGGCATGCCGAAAACCCCTGGTTCGGTAGGCCAATCTGGATCGGTCGATCGAATTAGGTCAACAGTCAACACTCAAGCCAAATTTGATATACCGTCCAAAAATGGATGACCGAAACTCGACTAGAGGACCTAAACTGATAGAAAAACGATATGTCGAGAGGAATGGGTATACCAAAATCCCCTGATTCGGTATGCCGCTTCCATTCGGTATGCCGAATTCTGTGAAACCAGAAAATGGCCCAAAACCCTACCGTCCGAATCGCCAAAACTAGGACCTCCAATCTGACCCCCTAAACAAACACCAAAAATCTTGCATAAAACTAATGGTGTAAACCCTCGAGTCTACTCCAAAACCCAACAAACAAAACCAAAATCCATTCACCATGCATCAAGATATAAAATCGGGAAGACAAAAGGGTCAAAAGGACCCAAAACACACCATTCAACATAATTGCCAATACATGCTCAATAAATACACAATAAATTCTAGGAAGGGAAATTTACCTAGATTTCATGAAATCCTAGCATTTTCTACCAATTTTATGCTCTCTATTACTCGAAGTGGAGATGCGTACTTGAGAAATGCCTCCAGCGATCTTCGGCCG
>JAMKQA010005417.1:0-12235 GCA_024699735.1 Posidonia australis
TCCAATAGATATGGATATTTGTTAGAATCTCTATATTTTGTAGTGATTTTTGGAGTTTCATTATTTCACGTTGTAGACACCCCAATTTCCTAATTTTGCAGGATGTAGATGTGGTGGCTGAGCTCTAACCCTAATTGAATCTGTTAAGCCCACTTGGGCCCACAAGACCACATAGGCCCAATTGAAGCCCATTAGGCCCATGGAGGCCCACATAGGCCCATTAAGCCCAATCAAGCCCACCTTGGTCCCAAAAGCCCATGAAGGCCCACCATAAACAATTTAACCCATTTTTTCCTTCCAACCCAACAACTTATTTTTTCCCCTATCCATATTCATCAATTTTTTTTCTCCTTCTTCATTTACTGATATTATTTCTACCAAAAACATACAAGTCCCACACCCATTTTCCTCTTTACTGATTTCTCACAATTCAGCCATTGAACCCATTTTCTCCTAACTGATCTCACCACCCATTCCAACCCAGCTCGAGCTCCATCAGTCCAGCATCTCCCAGGGCATCCAAAGCCACAAGAGGCAGCCGTTCATCTCTGTCGGTGAGCAAGGGGACAGCTGTTTAGTAGTCTGTTAGGTCTGTTAAGGAGGGTGTTAGCTTAGTTAGTGAGTTAGGTAGTTTGTTAGATGGTTCTATTACACGGGTGGCGGTTGGTTGCGATGGGTCGTTGGGTTTCTCTACCTATAAAAGGAGGGGTAGAGGCAGAGTTTTGGAAAAAAAAATTTTGGCGAGAGAGAGAAGGAGAATTGAGAGAGCCAAAGGATTCCGGAGAGAAAGGAAGGTTCGCGGAGAGAGGAGGTGGAGAATTTCAGTGCTCCAGCAAGCTGCAGAGGTAGATTAGCGACGTTAGGCTAGGTACGCCCCTTTCTGACCACTTCTAGCATTGTTTGTAGCTTCCTAGGTTCCCCTCTCTCTTTCTGGATTGATTCCGAGCAATTTAGAGGTCTGAATTGCTCCCCGGAGCATACCGTCGCCGTTTTTCGGAGATAAAGGTGGGGGGTTGCCCAGGGCACGGTCCTGGCCCCTAGTAGCATCCTATCATGCTCCCCTGGTCTTCCTAGTGCTCCTTCGCTCCCTAGAGCGCCACTCCATAGCCTTCAAATAGCTCTACCCGAAGATCGCTGGAGAAGCTATTTTCGCAATCGCCGGAGAAGATAACCACAACCCCTAGTGGACAAGGCGCCTCCCGCAGCTACAAGCCCCTCCGAGCCTCTAGAAACACTCCACAACATGCCTCGAGCACTCCGGACCCCTTGGAACAGTGCCACGAGCTCCCGATAGTCGCAGCAATGCCGCTCAATTGAGAGAAGCCGTCGACGACCGTCGGAGCTCTCCTCCGCTCCATCCTCCTCCATTTAGCTCCTAGAGGAAGGAAGATGCTCCTTGATGCTCCCCAGGGCCTCCACGACCGCTGGATCGCCACGCTGCTGCCCTCCAAAAGCTCCTTCTTCCTCGACGCCGTCGTCGGAGCTCCTCGACGGCGACGTAGGTGGGAGGCTCGTTCCCACCGATTGATCTTGGATCCACTCCGATGGATCATTTCCTTTCACCTCCTTTTTATGCCCCCTCTGGCGGTCGTCGACGGCAGAGCTCCGTTGCCGGTGGCCGTCGTTCTTTTTTCCTTTTAAAAAAAAAAATTTAAAACATTTTATTGTGATTGAAGTTCTAAAAGTATGTTTTCTTTACATTCAGATCCTTTTCTCATTACACATAGGTCCTTTTATTACAAATAGGTCCTCCATTCATTTTTCATAAATCATTCGAATAACGTTTTCACTAAAAATATTGCATTTTGCCTCATGAACATTTAAAATAATGTTTTCCATGTTTAAGAATTTAACAAAAGCCCTCAGGATTCCTTTTAATGCATTTTAATTCAACTTTTTTGCATAAAAGACCCTGAACTTTCCTTAAACCTTTCTGAGTGCACTTTTTTCTATGAAAATTGCATAAAAGCCCCTGTATTCTTCTGAAATTCTTCTGAATACATTGTTTTACTGGGTTAATCTGCATTTTAACCCCTGCACTTCACAGATTTCACTCTGAATGCCTGTTTTCTAGGATAAAATGACTGCTTTGCCCTTAGGCAGAATTGCACTCTGAAATTTTTTTGTATCAATTTTCTTGCATATTTTACTCTGAATTTTTACAAGAATGACATTAAATGCATGTTTTAGTGGCAGAATTGCATTTTAACTCCTAGGAAACTTCATTTTGACTAGGATTGCACAGATTTGCACATTTGACCCCAGATTTCTTCATAATTGCATAGAATGTGTTTTCCTATGTATTTTGATGATTTGGGCGTTAGAATATCAGTTTTAATCATAATTTGGGTTTTTTGCACAAAGGCCCCTAGAATTCTCACTATTTACACTCACATATGCATTTTGCACATTTTTTCACATCTTTCCGCACAAGTTTTCTTGCTTTTGTTTCCTTGCTTTTGCGCACGCATTCCTAGCTTGTTTCTACCTTGGTTTTCTTGTCGCTTCTAGGATTTCTCCTTTAGACTAGTTTTGGCTTTCCATCGTTTGAGGGCGTACAGTAAAAGGCTTGACAAAGCCGACATGGTCCCGAAATGATGATTATTTTCTCCTTTTTTATTTTCTCGGATTTATTCGAATTTCTGCTGATTTGCGAGATGCTTTTTGAGAATTTCTCGATTTTCACAATTTTCCTCATGGCCCAAGGGCATACAGTAAAGCGGCATTCTCAATGCCTACATTTGACCCTCAGATTAACGCTTTTCCCTTTATTTCATTTCTTTGCTTTGATTTGGCATGTTTCAGTCATATTTAGCATGGGCATATAGAATAAGCAGGCATACATCCATAGACCATTGACAATAGGGAAACCTAGAGAGACCGAGTTTTCTATGGCGCATGGGGGTGCCTAACCCCTTCCCCATGGGTAACCAGAATCATTACCCTAACTATGGCCCGCATTCATTTGTGCATTATCCATTAGGCACGAAGCACACACATACATTCTGCATCTTGTTTGCTTCCCAGTTTTCTTGTATTTTTGGTTTTCCTCATCTTTCGATTAAAAGACTAGGTGGTGACTCCTTTCCTTATCCTTCTTATCTTCCCTTGGTGTTTCCGGGTCAAGTCTTTTCCTCCAGATTCACCATCTTCGCCGTGATCATATCGGGTCTCCTCGTGTGCTTCCACGCACTCGGTAGGAGGAGAGCCGTCCAAGGGTTCCACTCGCATGGTCAAAGGAACTAGCGACTCTATTGGGGACAACTAGATTCTAGCTTTTATTCTAGTTACCTTACTTGTCTTTGGTCTGTATACTTTGTTCTTGCTTGCTTGATCTGTTTGCTTGTACATATTTGACTGAACATACCTTTTTTGCTTACTTTACACTATTGCAATGCTACCGCACATGCACATGATTTATTTCACGCTTTGTTTGTCAATACTTGCCTTTTATTCACCTACTTGAGCACTACACCAGCACATGCCATGTTTACGCCTTTTGTATGACTTTTTGGATGCCATGATTGTGTGTTTTTTCCTTCTTTTTGTATTTGCTATGATTAGGAGAGTAGAGACATGTTTGCCTCCCTATCTAGTTAAAATAAAACACACAAACTCAGACGAACAATTAATAAGGCATAACTAGAGACAAATGCTCATAATCCCCTCTGGTTTAATAAAACGCAAGTAAAAGACACCAAAGCATATCGCATGTTTGATCATATAGGGCATGCATCTTCTCCTCTCAGCCTACCCACAGTTTGCGAAAGACTATCCTAGCAGCCCATTCTATAGCATTGGCGTAGAGCGTGTTGTTAGTTTGTCGCCCTTTGTCAGGGGTTGTGTCGGTGCTAGTAGAGGGTACAACTCCATGCTACTGAAGGTGACGAGGCCACCAACGAACCACCCGTTCACTGCCTGTGCTTTGGCTAGGATTTAGAACGGGGACCTTACCTTTTGACTAGAGTCGAAAAACCCAAACCCATGAGTGCGTCCCATATGGTTCGCTCCATGTGAGACATGTATGGTGAGAGAGAGCATGTTAGTAGCATTCATGTGCATGTGTGCCATTCATGCCACCCTAATAAACAACTGCATAGCTAACTTATTTTCTTGTCTTCACTTTTTCACTCTTTTTGCTCTTTTCCACTGACACTTTAGGTTTCTTTTCCTTTGCCATGAATAGAGTTCTGTGTGTGAATTCCTAGGTCTGTGCTTAGGAGTTCCTCTCTGTGACCTCGGTCTCAAGGCATTATTCTCGACTGTCTGTTCTCAAGCCATTCGTCACTTCTGACAATAGCTCCTTGTAGGTGTCATCCTTTAACTTGCAATCACAGCCCTGTTCGTACCCGTTCGTGGTCCGTTATGGCCTAGCGAGCAACTGAGACCTATGTACCAGCTGCTCTAGAGCGGATTCCTGTTTCTGCCCCTCCTCACTATTTTGCTTTGTCATCAGTCATTCCTTCATCGCTCCATGGTGGTTTCTTCCAAGAACCAAGAGTTCCTCACCCTCCGGTTTTGGGACAATGGCTGACCTTTATTGGTCTAGAGCCCGCAACGGAGGCAGTTACCATGACAACTTCTAAGGCATCTGATCTAACGATACCTTGTCCTTCTGTTGACCCTCATCCACTTGACACCTAGTTGGCTGCGATTGTCTCTTCAGTAGGAATCCAACCCGCAGCATCTTTGAACCTCCAGCCCCCCATGACATCCCTACTGCTTGATCTTCCAGCCCTCGGTGCTGCTGTCGATGGTTCTACCACTATACAATCTCAGCAGCTTCTGGCCCTTGCACAAAGGTTGGAAAGCATGGCTTTCTCTTTGGATCCCACTTTGACTACACCGATTTGTCCCATTCCCGAGGATCCCGTTCCACCTACTCATGCAAATCATGTTGCACCAGTTCCCCCACCACTGCAGCTGTCGCCACAGCTTCCCGATGTCCCGACAACGGGCGTAGCCACTTTAACTATAGCATCATATCCACAGCATGCACAGCATATTCCTCCTTCAACTGGTGGTCAGCCTCTTGGGCTAGAGGGAGTACATCGGCCTACGAACCAAACCATACCAGTTTAGCAGCTGCTGCTCCCACACACAACTACACTCACTGCACAGCATAACATTTCAATACCTTTGCATCAGTATCCACACCACCACTAGCACACAAACACACGGGTACGCTGGTCATCATGCCACAACACTAGGTGGCGAGATGATAGATCTGGAGAAGCACACGGGTGCTATAGACATAGCGTACGCAGGACCCGTAGCCAGCCACTAGGGCCCTACTGAGCATTCGGCCCATTTCCACCTTCACAGCCCTAATCAAAGCTGGCACCTGTGTAGAGAGTTCGCTAAATAACAGAAGCTTCCTTACGCTAGCAGCAATCGCCAAGCAGACTATGGCTACCGGCGGAGCCAATAACAATAACAATGGCAACCATGGATCTAACACTGGGTTCAATCGGAAGAAGGATTCTGCTAAGAATGCTATGGCATACGTAGGAGCTCCTACTATGCCAGCCAATATGGTGAGCCCGCCAGCTCAGAATCAGGTCATTTATTCTCCTTCATCTAGAGCACCGTGCACTTCACAAATCACTACCACCACCGAGCCGGTCTACTAGCTAGCACCAGCAAAGAAAAGGCGTTACTTGGGACCCAGGCGGTCACCACGACCTGAGAGAGACTACACTCCTCTGGTTGAGCCGTTGAGCGACATATTTCTTATGGTAGCGTCATTACTGAAGCTTCCAGAACTCTGCCCACTGCCAAACCCGATTCCACCGTGGTTTAAGGCGGATTTATTTTGCAATTACCGTAGAGTCATCGGGCACTCTACAGATAATTGCTATACACTTCGGAATGATATTCAAAACTTAATTGACCGCAAGGTTATCACCATTAACACACAGGAGGCAGAGCCTAGGCCCGCTGCACGGACACCTCATTCATCTACATCCACATCTAGCAGAATAATTAGCCAACCTTTGCCTGAGCTTGCACCAGGAACCTCGGGAGTGCATTTATTTTCTTCGGATGAGGTCGAGCCTTTTGATTCTTCTCGCCTCATCCATGATGTTTCAGAATCCTTCTCTTATCAGCTGAGTTGATCCTTCATTGAAATTGTCAATTCTGCTATCAACATGATTCAGTTAACTGCCCGACCAAGGCACGTGGCTACCAGACCTACCATGCAATCCGCCCCACCAACAATTAGCCAGTTAGCCAGGCCGAGGCATGACCTGACCCACCAAGCACCAGCACCTTCTCTACCAGTTTCAGTCCCAATAGAATTAAGGGACCATGCTCCGGTCGTCATCAACCCAACATAGGACACCCACTGCATGCCCTACAGCTATACCACTGAGATGTGCGCTGAGGTAACGCGGTCGGGAAGAGCATACAAAGCCCCAGTCCTAGAATACAAAACCAGTCAACCTGTGACTTCATCCACCCCAAGTAAAAACCCATATTCCCAATCCAATCCCTGAGGAGACAGTCACAAGAGGCAACTCCACTACCAAAGCGGACCCACCAGTAGCCGATATTACTGGCCAGCTAAAAAAGATCAATGTAGACATATCCATCTGGGATTTAATCCATACTTCAGCTAAACATAGAGAGGCGTTCCTCCGAGTCTTCCATGCTGCCCATGTTTCCTCAACCATACAACCTTCAGCCTTGGAGAACATGGTGGGAATAATAACCGTGCCAGAGGTCATTTCTTTCTCGAGTTCAGAGCTTCCTTTGGCATGGACCAATCATAACCAACCCCTTTTCATCGTTGTGCAATACTAAAATTTTCGCATTCCTCTCACTATTGGTCGATAATGGCGCCGATTTGAATGTCTACCCCTTGCGAACTGCGAGTCAGGTCGGCTTCAAATCAGAGGACATCACACCAACAATGAAGGGAATGACGGCCGTCAACAACACGCACCACGATGCATTAGGGATCTTGATCATTCCCTTAATCATTGGTCCCGCTCATTTCGAGGTCGAATTCTACGTCGTTGACTTCGAGCCATCCTTCAATCTTCTGCTTGGGCACCCTTGGCTCCACAAGCATTAGGTTACCCTCTCAACCCTCCATCGTATGATTAAATTCCATTGGAGCAATGACATTGTGATGGTGGAAAATCTCGAAAAGGAGAAGGTTGAGGCAGTCTCTTCAGTCTCACTCCATACTGTCCATTTTTACTCCAGACCCTCTGATGTGCTCTACCGTGTCGACTGTTTTGAACTGGTCAATTTTATTCCAATTCTCGAGCGTGCTAGCCATTTGGCCACTTTTGGCAACCCCTTTTTGATGATCGAGAATCTATGTTAGAGATGGGGATATGAGAAGGGAACACCTCTCAAGCGGAATGGCCAAGGGATTGCAGAACCAATCACTGTGAAAAGAAGACGAAAGTTTGAAGGACTAGGTTACGAGCAAAAGCGAGAAGATGGATGCACGAAGTGTCGTAAGTACAAAAAACTCGTTATTTCACGAGATTTAACTAACTTTGTAAGTGCAAGATTGCTAGATCCCAATCAGAGTTTGGTTCTTGTAGAGCATGAGCCGCACAAAATAGTCAATGGACCGGAATGGATATGTGTAGAGGATTATTACTCAGAGGAGGAAATTATGGACTACAGAAGGGGTTTGACATCATCCATGTCACAGGGGATAGCTATGCTAGCATTGCCACCTCCAAAGTCAGCTGAGGGTCTTTTTACCAATCCAGTTACAATTTGGGATTCAGCGAGAGCATATTCAACAGTAATAGCATCAGAGCGGTAGTTAGTTCTGAAGGGGTTAGAGCCATGGCAGCCGAAATTGGCGCCAATGGTGTTAAGGGCTACCAGCGCCTATTATGTGGATTTCACTTCCGATGAAGAGGAGGGAGATGCCAAGGTAGCTTAGGTGGATAACATGCTCAGTGATCTGGAGGTTCTATTCCAAGAGTAGTTATCGGTACTGACCGAGGATGTGTAGGA
The DNA here is from genome assembly GCA_024699735.1 of Posidonia australis. Lineage (NCBI taxonomy): Eukaryota > Viridiplantae > Streptophyta > Magnoliopsida > Alismatales > Posidoniaceae > Posidonia > Posidonia australis. The sequence goes on from JAMKQA010005417.1 coordinate 7,993, forward strand.
TGAAGTTCGGTGCAAGAAAGGGAAGGCAGTAATGACAGAGGACATAGAAGAACAAACAGTCGTATCGGGTCAGTCTGCAATCATGACCCTGGAGGAGAATAAATCTTTAAACGCTAGACCAGAGGACAGGGAATATATCATCCTGGAAGGACATGACATTCTTCGTAGCTGTGAGAACATCCATAAAAGAAGGTCAGCCAGTAGTGAACTTGCCGATCAAGGTCCAAGAGAATGGGGTAGCCATCTAGTTCACCTCCTCGATGGAGAATTGGATAACCTCTTCACCATCCAAGAGAACCGGCTTCCTGACCGACACCCCATGAACGGAGGGGGCTCTATGCGTATCGCGAGTAGCAGCGGCGAAGGATAGAGAGCAGTGCTTCTCAGAGGCCGCTCTGGGATTATTAAAGATCAAAGGTGAAGCCAGGGGGTCCTTAGGAGGTATGGGGCTGCCCTTCTGGCAATCAGTCATTAAAGGAATAGACATCCTTAAGCCCCGACCTGGAGCTAGATCGAGCTCCAGGGAGCTGATCTAGCCCCAGGCTCAGAAAAAACGAAGGCACTCACAGCAAAGGGGAGCGCAAATGGATCAGCACGGGAGGGAGAACGCAATGGGAGAAGAAGCCTGGTCAAGATGGTTGGAGGGGAATCGCCCCCAACCCCCGGAACAGTCACCCCCGGAACGGAACAGTCCTGAGATTTCGGTTTAAGGTTTGATTTAGGGTTTAGGGTTTGATTTAGGGTTTAAGTTAGGGTTTTGAATTAGGTTTAGGGATTAGGGTTTTTAATTAGGTTTTGGATTTTGTTTAGGGTTTTGAATTAATTCTAGGGTTTTGGATTAGGTTTTGGGCTTTGAATTAATTCTAGGGTTTTGGATTAGTTTTTTATTAGGTTTAGGGTTTTACATTAATTCTAGGGTTTTGGATTAGTTTTGGATTAGGATTTTGAATTTGATTTAGGTTAGTTTTAGGGTTTAAGGTCCAATTGCAAGAATATGGGGTGTCTACAGATGGCCCTCCCTAAGCAAGGTCGGAGGATGAATGGAACAGAGATCGATGCTCAAGGTTGACAAAGACACCCCACCCCCTCTTACAAGGAAAAAAGAACAAGAGGAGGAGACCATTGCTCAGGGTTAACAAAGACACCCCATCTGAAGCTGCAAGAAAGTGTTAGTTACTGGGAACCAGTTACTTAGCTGGTGAATGCACCAGAAGTCATGACCTACCACCCTGAACGCCACAGACGAAGCCGAAATCACAGAAACTAATACTAATGACAAATGCCGACACCAAACACCAGTGTTAATGCTAAGGTGACTACTGCCTCTAATGAATAATATGTACTGATGAAAGATGGTGCATGGTGAATGAATGCCACATGTAGATTATGATGTATATTACTAGATGATGCATGTAGTGTAGAATGACAAGTTGACGACCAATCAGCTCCTAAAGGACATGACTGGTTATCACACTTGTCGAAAAAAGCGCCGGACAAGACTCACGGTGCTTGTCGATCGAAAAGTGACTTGTTACGGAGGTCATCCAGATAGTTCAAGCTATCAACCCAAAAGAAGGGAAGGAACAAGATGAGTGGGGAATTCATCGGGCACCACAAGTATTGCCCAGGTAGTTCAGGATACGAGCCCAAGAGAAAGGGGGCACGATAGGATACCAGACTTGCTGACCAACAGGATAGACACCTTGACAGGTGCCCATGGGGTAGTCCACAGTATCAGTCCACAAATAGAGGTTTATGTAATTGATTTGAAGTACGACCAAAGGGGGCACCATCGATACCAAACTTTCTGAGCAAGGATCGAATGGGGCATGGTAGGTTTCGGACCTATCGACCAAGTGATGGCAAGCTTTTGACTTACCGACCAGGAGATGGTAAGTTTAGGACTTACCGACCAAGAAGGCAAGTTTCAGACTTACCGATCGGAGGGGAATATGGTAAGTTTAGGACTTACCAACCAGGAGATGGCAAGTTTTGGACTTACCGACCAAGAAGGGAAATTGACAAGTTTAGGACTTACTAACCAAGAAGGGAATATGGCAAATTTAGGACTTACTGGCCAAGACATGGCAAGTTTAGGACTTACCGACCAAGAGATGGCAAGTTTAGAACTTATAGGCCAAGAGATGGCAAGTTTAGGACTTACCGATCAAGAGATGGCAAGTTTAAGACTTACCGACCAAGAGATGGCAAGTTTAGGACTTATAGACCAAGAGATGGCATGTTGACGGATGCCAATCGGATAGTTTGGGATATCAGCCCACAGGGATATATCTCTGGGTTCTGTTTCTTCTGAAATGAGAATCCAGAGGGAAAGGATTTCATCCATCTCAGAGTGAAGTCAAGGAGAATGTCTTTGAACTCTGTCCTTTCGGACACGAATCTAGGAGACAAGGATGTAGGGGTCCTTACCGACTGTTTAGCCAAAAGGATTTGCCAAGGGGATCTTATTTAAGTATCAGTGCACCCTTGATCGTCGCTGTTGAGGGGAATATTAGTTGGAACAGCTGGAGATTTGTTGTCTATGCCCAATGCCGTCGCGAATTCAGAGTGTTTGTGACATGCCAACGATGCCCCAGATCTAATGCTTAACGCACTGCAGTGTCCTGCTATAGTTGTCGCTTTGTAGGAGCCATTATGTAATGAATGTCACTTCTTTATAAGAATGTGCACCTGACCATCATTTGGAAGATAATTTGCACCAAGCGTTCTCAAAACAGTCCTCCTTTCCACAAAGAAACTTACATGCCCCTAGTCGAAGGCTCTACTTCAGTTACTTAGTAAGTTGATGTTCTATCAGGCGCCTGGTATGTGACCTTCGACCAAAGAGCAACTGACATGCCCCTCGTCGAAGACTCTGGTCCAATTACACTGTAGCTGGTGTTCTATCAAGCACATGATATGTGACTTTCGACCAAAGAGCAACTGACATGCCCTTGGTCGAAGACTCTGGTTTAATTACACTGTAGCTGGTGTTCTGTCAGGCACATGATATGTGACTTTTGACCGAAGAGCAACTGACATGCCTCTAGTATTGGACTGGCTGGACATCACTTGAGGGTATGGGGTCTTGGAAGCCAGACTGTAACTACAGTTGCTCCGTGAACCATTGGAGTAATTGAGATCGTCACTAGTCGAAGCAAGTGATACATTCATCAAGTGACTAGAAGTACGTATACCCAACTGCCATCCTGTATTGTACTTGGAAGACAGAAGAAATCGTGGCAACTTGATAAAGGCCTTTGACCGGGATTGTAGCTTGCCTCTGACTGGTATGCCTATGGTGTGTTCTGCTCAACCATGGTGTTTTGATAGCTTTGTATTTTGTTGTGCTACCGAATGAAATTCTCCTGATTGTATTTACAAGATTTTGGATTGCTGCGTGGAGACCACAGTCATGTTGTTGACCCCGCTGATCTTTTGATGTGTGGGTCCTGATCAAGGAACAAGTGACATGTCCTTGATGAACCAAGTAGCAGATTATGTGAGCCCGACTAGAAAGCTGCTGACATGCCCCTAGCATAAAAAGCGAATGATGCTCAATGAAAACAAAAGGCAGGTCCGAAGATACCAAAGCGAAACAAATGCCCCTAGCATTGAGTGAGGCTACCACAGGAAGTGTTGCGCACCACTCGAAGATGTAAAGAAATGAGGATTAGAATGTGACGGTGGGTGCGCTTTGAATCACTGAAATGGTGAAGGCTGATTTTGGTTGAGGCCAAAGACACATTTGTTCACTGATTGGAGGCATGTATATTCATCCACTGTCTTGAGTTATACTCCGATGGTAGGATGTAATGTGATAAATCATAGTCTGTTGTAGGTTGGCTATTCTCTATTCTGCTACTTATTGTGTCATTGTGTTCTGGCTGCAAACATGTACATGGTTGTGTTAACCTCAGGCATTCTCAAAATAATGTTTATCACACCTGAACTGCTGCGGAGGAATTGCTGTCACGCTGCTGATTCTGCATGTCTGTGTAGCTCGTACAATAACTGGTGTCCTTGTTGCTTATGCTTTTTAACCACTGAGAAGGTGAAATGCCCTTGGCTAAAGGTATTTGGAAGAAAACCTGTTGAACTAAACTGTAGACACCCCGATTTTGAGGTGACCCAGGAATGAGTGTCCCTATGTTGCTTTGGATGCGATCAGCCCTTAAACCGAGCCCCAAACCCATTAGCCAGAGCCCAAATTAGACATTTGTGAGCAGGGCTGGTGCACCAA
>JAMKQA010005418.1:0-14995 GCA_024699735.1 Posidonia australis
CAGTTGGAAGATTTTGTTGTTATTATGCAATCTTTATCTTTAAACTCTAGTGAGGATGAATTTCATTGGACTCCCACTAATACCTGCACAGTGAAAGCTGCATATACTATTATTAATGATGGAGGATTACGCAATGTCTTCTTCCAAAGTATTTGGAAAAGTAAATCTCCCCTAAAAGTTAAGTTATTTGCATGGTTAGTTATTCAAAATAGGAACTTAACAAAAGAAAACTTACTGAAAAGAGCATGGACAGGATCCCCATTATGCATTTTTTGCTCAGTGAGCATTGAAAGTAATACACATTTGTTTCTTCATTGTTCTTTTGCTAGGAAAATTTGGAGGTTCTTCTTGAACTCCCAATTACACCTTGGCTTTTTAACAGTTGCAGATTTATTCCTCTCCACCCCTGACCTTAAATTTTATTTGCCTTTTTGTGGGTGGATTTTATTACTCTAGATCATTCTCTAGTTGATTTGGAGGGAGAGAAATTGTAGGATCTTCCGTAATATTTCTAAGTCAGCTTTTGGGATTATCTCTGATATTGTATGTTTGATGCAATTTTGGGTGGTAAATCTTGTACCAGGTTTTGAAAAAGAAGAAATGTTACAATTCGTAACTGCAATGACTTCACAGCCTGAGGAGCCTCTTGCTGCACCATCTTCTATTCCTCCCCCTCATGCACCAACAGGAGAGGCAACCTAGGATGATATAAATGAATGAATTGAAGGAAGTTGGCCCATACAGATACTTTCATTTTGCTTATAACACTTTTTGGTCCTATTTTTGATAAATTCTGAACAATATGGTCTCTTATTTGGAACATTATGCATTTTTGGAGGCTGTATAGCCTGAAGGTCTGTAATATTTTTAAACTCTATATTTCTTATCTGACATTGAAGTCGAAGAAATAATATCTATCTCAATCGTTAACAAAAAAAAAAAAAAAAAACTTTTCAAGGATTTTTAGATCAAAAAATCTTATTGAGAACTCCTTGTTACGAAAAAGAAAAAAAAAACATATGATTTATTTAGCAACAGATTATTTATTTCATATTATGTCACACCATAGAGAAAAATATGCTCACAGTATACAAGGAAAAGCTCGACTTCATTGGATTTTTCGTGTGCTCTTAATTAATTACGTGTAAGAGTAAACAAACGTATCCTTAGGTTGTATTTAGTTAAGATCTTGACCTAAGGTATTTTTACAGAATTTGTTTTCTGCTCGTAAACTTACGTACTTTAGTTTTAGATTCTATTAAATTTATATATAAGAAGTTATGTTGACTTTTGTCATTAAATTAATTCTATTTTTTTTTTGTTTAATTTAAATTCTAATTATAAAACCACCGTTGTTAGCCACTGAGCATCGGAATCTGAACCGACGTACGTAATCCATGCACAGCCTTCAATGCCCATCCTATCAGTTGAAATTACAAGTCATGGGTCATGACCATGGCTGCAATAACTCTTCTCAAATGTCTTGTTGACGCCGTACCTGACAAATTTCGAGTTTTTTTAGATAGGTAGAAGGTAAATTTTTACGCATGTTTCACGATTCGAATCTGAGATGTGTGATTTGGGGCGAGTTCAAAGTTCTTTGGCTACTGTAACAATGAGACATTGTCGACAAACTTCGAGTTACACAAGGGTTTTGATGCTCTCGTTACGTGAGCTTTACTCACCCACCTATTCGCTCATCCGCTCTTCTGCTTCTTCATCTTCTTCGCAAATCCTAGCAATCATTGTCTTTGCGATGGGTGCAAGCTCAAAGCCACCGCTGCCATTCTTCCCGGTGAATGGGATTGCCCCCACCACCAGCATCACCCTTGCCAAGATCCTAGATATCGACTTCCGCCCACCTGAGGTGGTGGAGTGGGAGGTCCGGCCCGGTGGAATGCTGGTGCAGATACGCGACACGGGCCCAACCTCCGCCGCCGCCGCCGCCGCTGCCCTTCCGCCGCCCATCCGTGTCCGCATCAAGCATGAGTCCGGCTACCATGAGATTAGCGTCAACCCACAATCTACATTTGGTAATAAAAGGAGGAAATAAAAGAATCCAATCTTTTTCCTTTCTGGGTTGCCAAAAAGTTCCATTCTAGAGTTGGTATTGGGATTGGGTCTTAATGATTTTGGTGTCTTCCGTTGTGAATGTAGCAGGTCATGGTAGCTGCTGGAGCATTTTTCCATTTTTATTTTTCCTTTTTACCAAAGTTCTCTAGCCATTGCGATTCTAACCCGCAATAGCTACGAGTTGGGATTGGGATTTGGGTTTTTTGTTGGAACTTGAAACACTTATTTATCCTCCAACAAATTCTTTTCTCTTGATGTCATGTTGCCATTTTTTTGTCTATGGCATCTGGTTTGATGATGCAGGGGAGCTGAAGAAGCTGGTGCTGGAGGAGATTGGCATACGCCCGCAGGAACAGAAGCTGTTGTTCAAAGATAAGGTGATGGTTCCCACCGCCTACCTCGATGCCGCCGGCGTCAAGGACCGGTCAAAGCTGGTGCTGCTCGAGGACCCTGCCGCGCAGGCTCAGCGAGTTCTAGAGATGCGGAGGACTGCCAAGGCGGAGAAGGCCAGAAAGCTTATTGGGCAGATTAGTTTCACCGTTGGTCGTCTCGCCGTGCAAGTACGTTCTGTTCCGTTATGGTTAATTAACATAGACCTAGCTATCACATTATTGTTTAATTGATATTGATACTACATTATATTGCTCTATGGTGTGAACTAGCATTGTTATGAGAGTGAAACATGTGCTACAGGAGTAGCATTTCGTGTGCATCCTTTCACTAAGACATAATATGCATTTGTGTTTAGCATGTTGCTGGAGAAAATCATACTGTTTAGATTTGACTCTTGTGCTTGATGTTTCTTTCTTGATACTGGTGAGTGTTCTGGTTTACTAACTTGGGCTGATGTCGAACACAATCAGTGATGTGATGATCTCACTGTCAATAAATGGAACAGGTCTCTGCAATGAAATCACTTGTTAGAATGGGAAAGAAGGTGGCAGAGGGTGATGTTCTTGGCTTAACAGGGCAGCTCATGGACCAATTGGTCGAGCTCAACAACATGCGAGGCTGCAGCATCGACGGGGGTGTGATGCTCGTGTGGCAAAAGCAGGTGGAGCACCAACATTACTGGTGTGATTTACACCAAGGAATAAACATACATCTTGCTACTCCCTTCACGGCTATGGACTTTCGATGGTAGTAGTTGGGAACTAGAAAATTTGAAGGGACTCATCCATCACTCTGATGTTCGTTGCAGGTGAGGAAAGTGCAGAAATTGGTCGAGACCCTCGACGTGATCAAGGTCAAATACTCGATGCCAGCAACCGATGCCTCTGCGGCCCTTCAGGTGGGAAAACAACAACGACAATGGCAACAGCTGCAACAAGATGAAAACAGGTTGAAGCCACCACAGCTTCCAGTGGCCGAGGAGAAGTGGGATTGGGAAGGAATTGAAGCGCCATCAATGACACCGGCAACGTCACTGGCTACCGTCGGCACTTCCGCATCTGCATCGTTGAGTATGATTAAGCCCCATGGAGCATCACCGGCACCTACATCTAAGGTCAATTGGGATTTGCACATGATTCAAGGGGAGTGCTCAATGTAAGCAGTAGGAGTTAGTTGCAATTTAGGTGGATGGTTTGTTGTCTGGTGTGTAGTCACTCTGTCTCTTGTGCATTTTGGTGATTACTGTGTTCCATTTATCATTCACCAATGAATATTGATTTAACCTGTAATCCATTAGTAGCACTCTTTAAGGCTTGGGATTTAGCCTGTTAATCTCTCTGTATTTTATCATAAAGGAATCTGTGCATCTGTGAATTGGCTGTCCCTGTGCCTGTGCTCAGAAATTAATATTGGGTCAGTTCTGTATCGAAGGCAAGAATGCAGTGTCTGTTTTCTGAATTAGTATTTCCCTCTTCAATTGTTTTTTTTTTGGTTAACGGTAAGCTGTGATATATAGACTCCTTAGGCAAACAAATCCAGGAAAAACAAGAGAGTACAAAATGTAATGTTTGATGCAGTCTTTAAAAGTTGGACTGTCAATTCAAAAAAAAATCATCATATCAGTCAACATAGGTCATCAAATAAAGTTTTAATGTTCAAAAAATAGAATTTCCTAATAAGAAAAGATTCACGAGAAGTTAGTCCTCGATAGAATGATCTTTCACTGGAGCAGAGATTAGATGAGTCAGCATCCCTGCAGTTTGGTAAGTCAATGGACATAAGCTCAGTCTCGCGAGTTTGCTGGAAGGAAGTGATAGAGCAGAGGACATCATCCTTGTCAAAACCTGAAACCATCGTATCTATGCAACCATGAATAAGAATAGTAATTTCATTTATACACATATTCAAACTTTTACAAATCCTTTTAAAAATGCGGTTATTTCTTTCCTTCCAAATAGTCCACATAATGATTTGAAACAGAGTGTAACATCCTTTAGTAGGTAGAGCAAGTTTGAGTGGAAGAGAGTATGTAAACAGATCATCAATAGAAAACACGACAGGTTCAGAGAACCCTGAGAAAATGCACTCTAAATGGAAATAGAAAAAGGACAATGTATGAATAAATGAGTAATAGTTTTTATATTTTTATTGCAAAAAACACAATTCTCAGGACCAACTCAGCCTCTTTTGCATAAATTCACCTTAGTCAAGATTTTGGCATAGAGCACCAACCAAGAGAAAATTTTAACTTTCAAAGGAGTCCAACTGCACCAAATAGGGTCGTGGTGTCGAAATCTAAGTTCACCATCTATGATAAAATTGTAACATGATTTCACTGAGAAGATATGATTTGAGAAGTTTCACTGTAAGATATCATCTTCAGTACAAATGTTCAGGTTAGACAAAATCTCTGAAAGAAGATCAGTCTGTTCCTAAATGTCTCTAGTAAGTGTTTGAGAGTGAGGGTGAGCAAATAAATCGTCAAAATCAACTCTAAAGGTCTCAATTGTCTTGACAAGAGAGGCCTTCTTATTTTTAGTCAATAGGAAAAGGTCAGGAAGGAGAGTTTTAAATCTTGCCCCATTCTATCATTTACTTTCCCAGAAAATTATGCTGCAACCATTCTAGACTTGAAGGTTAGTGCAGTAATTGACTAAATTGTGGCATACTTTCAGTTCCTGCCATAAGGGTGAGGACCTGCCTAAGGATGTGTTGAGGAGAGCCTTAGGCCAGTTCCTAACAAAGTATCTTGCTTTAAGAAGTTCTTTCCACTTAAGAGAGAAAGTGTTGGAGAGTAGCTGCCAGAGCAACTTAGATTTGAGAGCCAGGTTAAAGTTTTTAATATTTATAATTCCCCAGCCATATTGATGCTTTGGCCTACAAAGTGCATCCCATTTAACCAAATGACCAATAGAGGAGGAGGAGGAATAGGATTTCCAAAGAAATCTGGATCTATATTTATCAATGGCTTTAACAACCTTTGCAGGGATGTGTAGCACAGATAAATAGTAGGTGGGTATGACTGAGAGAACAAAATTAACCAGAGTTAGTCTTCCTCCAAGAGACAACTGTTTTGCCTTCCCAAAAGAGAATTTTTTAGAGATTTTTTCAATGACTGGAGACCAGTCATTGTAGGTTGCCCTCCTAAAGTGTAAAGGAAGTCTCAGATATTTTATAGGCAAAAGAGAAGTGTTGCAACCCAAAATTTGGGAAGATCTAGTGATGAGTGGATTTGGTACACCTATGCCAGTGAGGGAAGACTTATGGAAGTTAATTTTCAAACCAGAGCAATACTGAAAGCAACACAAAATCCTCTTAATATTGATTATGTTGTCCTCACATGCAGACAGAAATAAGATAGAGCCATCTGCATACTGAATATTCACTATATTAGGGCCACCATTAGGAAATTAGATGCCAGATATCAGCTTAGACTCCACAGTAAGTGAAATCATTCTATTCAGAATGTGTGTGACAGTAATGAAAAGGAGAGGTGTCAGCGGGTCACCTTGCCTAAGACCATTGGAGGCAGGAAAAAAACCCTTTAAGGGAACCATTAAGTAAGATGGAGAATCTGGCATGAGTGATGCACATTTTTATCCAATTAATCCATGTAGGTCCACAGCCTAAACTAGAAAGAGAATCCAATAAAAAAATCCCAGTGAACATTATCAAAAGCTTTCTCAAAATCCAATTTCAGGAGATAACCAGGAATGCCAGCCACCTTCATGAAGTGTAATGTTTCCTGAGCTACCAGGAAACAATCTCCAATGTGTCTCCCTGGAATGAAGGCACATTGGGAGTTGTCAATGATTTTGTCTAAGACAGGAGAGAGTCTGGATGCCAAAGTTTTAGTAATAATTTTATATAAACTATTCAACAAACTAATATGCCGAAAATCTTTTATGCAATGTGCCCCTTCCAGCTTAGGGATAAGTGTGATAAAGTTTGGTTAATAGGTTGAAGAAAATCTATTTCTGTGGAAGAAAACGGATGATTAAAAACCTCCAAGATATCTTCTTTGAAAATGTCCCAGAATTGTTGGGAAAAAAAGATTGGAAAGCCATCAGGTCCTGGGGCCTTATCTCCAGGTAGGAGCAACAAGTTCCTGTGAATCTCCTCCAAGGAGAATGCAGCTTCCAGTCCAAGGGATTCTGAATTTTGTTTGGGATTAAGGAATCCCAACAGTAATTCAGGACTAGCTCTTGTGGGTTTATTGAATTGTCTAGTGAAGTGGTTCTCTAGGTCTTCGAAATGGTGAAAGGAGAGAAAGTAATGTTTTCCCCTATCTTAAGAGAGTGAATAGCATTGATTCTTCTTCTGCTATTGACCATATTGTGAAAGAAAGACGTGTTTAAATCCCTTACTTTAAGCCATTGAATTCTATACTTTTGTTTCCAATATTCCTCTTGTTCTTGGAGTAAAGAGAAATGTTCTGACTGAAGATATCTTTTCTCAGACAGAATATTTGTGGTTAACTGTTGGGATTCAGCTAGTGAGTTTAAATGGACAATTCTGGATTCAATAGAAAGTAAATTGCTATTTCTAACCTTTCTTACCGACCTAATCCAGCCAATAATCTGTTTCTTAAGCTGTTTGAGCCTGTATGCAAATTTAGTTACAGGAGAAGAAGAGATACAGATGTTAATGGAACTATACCAAGAGACTTCAATGAAAGAGCTGAGCCCCTCAAAAAGAAGCCAAGATTTGTAAAATTTAAATGAGGTAGGCCCCTAGTCTAGAGAAGTGGTGTTAAGAGAGATAGGTATATGATCAGAGACTACCCTGGTCAGACCCAGACAGAAAGAGTTAGGAAAAGAATTAGCCCAATCCATAGAGATAAGAAATTTGTCCAATTTTACCATGATAGGAGGCACTTGCATATTAGACCAAGTGTATTTAGAATTAGTAGGAGAGAAATCCACAAGGAAATGACTATCAATAAAGGCATTGAATTGTCTCATAATAGATGAAATGCCACACCTAGTGGAGTGTTCATGTGAGTATCTGGTGAGGTTAAAATGCCCCCTCCCAATAATGCAAAAGGAATTCACTTTTTTGCTTAAAAAGTCTAATTCCGCAAGGAATTCAGGTTTCTGAATTGGATCACAGGGACCATAGACCCTTGTGAGCCACCAATCCATTCCATCTAAAAGGCTAGTGAAATTAATAGAGAGGCAATGTGTGGTAGGAATTGTGTTCAACAGCTTTAAAAATCTGTCATTCCACCTAATGAGAAGTCCCCTAGAAGCCCCCAGAGAAGGAATGAGGGACCATTGATTTAATAAACCTCCTCCTAGCTGCCTAAAGGCATATGGGGTAAAGGTCTCTAATTTAGTCTCACTAATGATAATGACATGGCATTTGTTAGTTTTAATGAAGTTAGTAATATCCCTTTTTTTCCCATTGGAACCCAGACCTCTAATGTTCCATGCATTAATGATCAGTAATTGGGTGGAGAAAGAGAATCTAGATTCTCAGCCAAGTTGGAGTCAATATTTAAGTCGATGTGAGGAAGTCTTTGTTCCACTCTAATAGAATTAAGAAAGTTCTTAGCCTCATCCGTGGATTGTTAGGAAATTCCAATGATACTACAAAAAGCAATGAGGTGATCATAGAACTCCCAATTGAGAGTATCACTAAGAAAATTATTGGCACTATCATCATTAACAACAGCGACTGAATCAGAAGATAAAGACCCAGAAAGGAATGTGTCAGAATCTAGCATAGTAGATGAAGGAGCAGAAGCATCAGTAATACCTGGGGGGAAGGTTGGAGTTGGACGTTGTGTCTCGAATGCAACTTCAGCAGGGCCACTCACGTCATCTTTCTCCAGACAGTCATAGACTGCAAGAACCTTCTTGAACTTAGCCATGGATAGATTGCGTGCTTTAATTTCTGACTCTACAAACTTATATGTTTCATCTCCAATATGTAGGGATCAGAAGAAGGGGAGTGGGAGTAAGATTGCACTGAGAAGTCATGGCCTACCTCTGAAACAGAGGGAGGAGTAGGTAGAATGCCTGCAGAGGTAGAAACAGGCAGAGAGGCATGGCTAATGGATCGTGTCCAGACATTTTTTCCACCCCTAGAGGTCTTATTTCCTTTTCCACCTCTCCAACCTCTATTAATCTTAAAGGATTTGCAAGTAGGGTTAAGACCAGAGGGACCAGATGCTGAGGGGGTAGATTTTGCAAGCCAGACAGGGAATGGGCCAGTGGCTACAGGTGTAGAGGTAGCACTGGTGGCGTATAAGTCCCAACTTCTCCGGAACTTGATGAGATAAACATGTTTGCCGAAGGCAAAAAAACGACAATCGAGAATATCCTTTCTTGGATGAATCTTCACCCTAACCCTAGAGTAACCCAGGGATTTAGCCGAATCCATAGTAAAGTCTACCTTCAAAAGTTCAGCAAACCCAGAGAGCATGTGGTGGAATACATTAGTATTCCAAAGGTGATGAGGAATACCCTCGAGTCGGAGCCATACCCCTTCTTCCTTCAACGTTAACACCGCGTTAGAGTTCAGTGGCCAAGGAGTGAAGGAGGCGGAGATCATTTGAAGGGATGCTCCAAATTGGTTAAGGTAGTCATTTCTAATCTGAGGGGAGGGAAAAACTAACAAGAATTTACCAGATGAAAAATCTTGTACCTCTACCTCGGATGAACAAGGCCAGTAACTGCTAATATGTTCTACAATGGACTCCTTAGTAAGTTGGGAGGAATGGGAGGTAACAATAGCACTCCGCGAGAGCACCAGAAAGTGATCACAAACCACTGCAGAAGGAGGTAGAATGATTGGGAAGTGTGGTGATAGGCCAGCCAAGACAGAAGACCTGGAGGAGGAGTCTTGCGGGGCCTGAAAGAATTTACAGATGGCCACAGAATGAGAAAAGGATTTGCTATGAAAATAAGTCCCTAAATATTTACATTTTTTAGCCTGATGACCCCAGAGGCCACATGAAAAACATCTACCAGATGCGCGACAGAAACTTACCCGCGGGGAAAAGGTTTCTTTCCTCGAAACCACCTGCCAATCTCCCGCAGGAAGGAAAGAAGAAGTTGAACTGTTTCTTGAGGCAATCTCAGAGAGACGAGAAAAGCCAGTTGCAGGGGAAGGAACAGCAGAGGAGAGAATAGAAAACCTGTTGGAATTATCACTAAAATGCCGCTCAGAAGGGGAAAGGGCGGGATAGGAGGGAAAGTGATAATAACTTATGTTAGAATATATCCTTGCGTCAGAGATTTTACCCGCATGGCACGCAACTTTACTGGCAGGAGCGAGATTTGAGGAGACTTCCTTAGGAAAAGTAGAGATGAGAGGCGGTGAGTTTGAAACATGAGAGAGGAAAAGACTGCAAGCATCAATGTTAGGGTCGGCGCGGCTGGGCTTACACGTCGATAAAGGAGTTGCTGAATCGACTCCAGAGAGAATATTAGGGGCATTAATCATTACGTGATTAACGAAGAGAGAAGTTTGATTAGCTTTATGTTGGCTTAAAAAATCAAGAGGTTTATAACTCGTATAAGACCACACAGATGACGAGGAATTGCCTGACAGTCTGACACCATTGTCAGAACCTCAAGAAACCGCCCTCGAAGAAATCCATCTGCCAGGAGAAGGAGCGCCGAAAGGACGGTCCACCAAAGAAATCCATCGGTCACCGGACGAACCACAAAGTGTCATCGTCGCGCGAGGTAGGCGCCAACCGAAAAACAGGCGGGGGAGAAGAGCTAACCTTAGAGAGATTCAAACAATGAGATTTGTCTGAAGAGGTGAAGAGGGGGAGAGCATAGCTGCTCTGCTCCAGCGATGCAGGATCGCAAGCAGATGTTCTGCTAGATGCAGAAGCCAAATGTCGCTCATTACAGAGGTCGACCAAAGAGACATGATGCAAAAAAGCATAAGCATATGAACCAGATCTAAGCATGTTAATATCAAAATCCGGAAGCATATCTAAAACACAAATAGAAAGAGAGATCCACCAACAAGAAGACAAGCCAGCTGATAAAAAGATCAAAACAAACGCCAAGTCCATCAGCTGGTTCGGGGACGACCCAAAGCATATCCGAAATCAGAGTCATAATGAAACGAAGCCAGACAAGCTAGATCTAGCCAAGAAAATCTAGACAGCCGCAAACTCTCCACTCCACCTAGGGGATCCAAAGAGGAACCAGATATGGGAGGGGCAGAGGCAGAGCAAGAAGAAGGGTGCCACTTCCCTGGGGCACTTACCTGGGCTCAGGGGGAAGAGGGAGAGGAAGGGGGCTTAGCCTGCCAGAGAGGAGGGCAAAAAACCGCATCGTCGCAGGGGTCGTCTTCGACCAGGCGGCTCTTGAAAGCCAGCCAGTCGAACTCAGTTGCCTTGTGAAGCAAATAGCGGAGATTGCCAGAAAGGCGACGGCGGCGCGAGGGTTTCAGACTTCGCGAGTGCCTACTCATGTTTTTTCCAAAAAAAGGGGATCCCCTCTTCAATTGTCATTATGATGAATAATGGTGTAAGTCCTCTTACTTAATTGGGTCTTTCTCGAAAGTCTATGTTTAATTTTAGGCTATATAATCAAGAGCATCGGTTCATGTATGTTAATTCTTACACTAAAGTTTATTTTGGTTAACATTTGTGAAATCTACCATATTATTTTTTTATATCATCCAATTTGGTGGAAGAATTCATGTAAACAAAATATTTTTCTATAATATATCTTGAAAAAAGATGGGATCCACATCACATGTGGGTATCAAATAGTTTAGGAGTGTACCATTGTGAAGGTCCTGATTGCTGCATTGAATCAATGGAAAATAATTACGTGCAAACCTCCTCTGCATGTGAGGGGGCCAAACTCACGACATAATTCTGACCCAGGAGATCTCTAAAATTGATAGGCTGAGACATAGATTTCTTTGGAGTTCCTTAAGGTCCTCTAATAAAAGATATAATCTAATCAAATGGTAGAGATTATGTAGTTTTAAAAAACAAGGGGGATGGGATATTATCGATATTATAAATTTTGATATTACTGTTAAATGCAAACTATTATCATAATTGCTTGAGGTTAGTTCAAATCTCAAATGGATAGAATTAATTGAATCAAGATACTTCTCTTTCAATAGTTCTGATGCTTTGTTAATTGTGTGTTCTTACGGCTCTCCTTTATGGATGATTCTCACTTGCCATTTTTGAATGTATTTTCTAAATTCTTGATGAACAGCAAAGATAATACTATCTTTTGGGAAAATGTTTGATGTGGAGTGAAGATTTTAAAAAATAACTTACTAGATCTTTATCAGTTATCTAAATTGAAGAAGGATTCAGTCGAAAAGATTTTGAGCAAGTTTAATAATGATTTTTTGGATTTATTCCATCACCTAAGGGGTTCTACTATTGATTTTGAGTCTCTGCAAAGTCAACTTCATAAATTCTCAGAGATAGTAATTTACAATTCAATGAAGATCCTAATATTATTGCTTGGACTCTAATCGCAAACAACTCCAACTCTGTAAGGAATTGCTATGACTCTTTAAATGATAGAGTGTAACACTCCCAATTCCCATAATAATTTTTAAAAAAATAAATTACAGGAAATTAAAAGCTAGACAAAAATATCAACTATCAGTAACCTGTGTGTATGCCTATGAGACTCCAGACTATGTGCACAATGCTAAAATCTATCTACATGCCTGCACCTGCAATTCAAAACCACAAAGAACACGTGTGAGTGACAAAAGTCACTCAGTACGCATCCACGAAAACGATGGAAAACAAATCTATATCAGTTTTTCCCTAAAATCATTCACAAATCATTTTCTCCAAAACCACTAAGATTGACCAACTAGACCTTACATGTCGAAAACCACAACAAACGTGGCCTACACCAGTCAAAACAGCATATAAGGCTCTACCAGTCCAAAACCACAAACAAGGCCCTCAATAGCCAAAACCACATACAGTGAGTCGAGAAGCCTGACGCCAGGCAACCAACACTGGCCACAAGCAGTCACTAAGATGCATTGCACTGTCATGGTGTGCCACCCTATGCAAGAACCAACCACCGTTCTGTAATCCTCCTTCCTGGAGAACCCTCACAAAGCCAACCCCTCCTAGGGAAGGCAGTCCTGTCTCTCAGGATGCTACCAACTACGGGACATGTGTCCCACCTGCACTGGCCACCACAGGATATGCCTCCTCACGACGTCCTCCACATGGTACTCAGGAGGGAGTGTCATATCTCCACACTTGACAACACCCGAGCCTCAATGCTCACAGCGATAGTAGAAGTATTATATCTCCCCATCATGCCACAACACACTTCGACCAGTGAACCACAACCCTAGCCTCGAGACGACAGTTAGGGAGTCTCATACTTCCAAAACCCGACGACTCTCAACCTCAGGTATCTTAGCCCCCAACCTCAACTAGGGAGACGCGCCTGACCACCCGAGAATGTTGTCACATTCTCTGGTCCCTACGACACGAGCCCATGGTGTCTCGGCCCGTACACAGAAAATCAGGAAAATCACTTTCCAAAACAGGCCAACTCATCTCTTTAAAAACCATTTTCAAATCATTTTATATCTTTGGAAACTCATTCAAAAACCACGACAAAACGACACATCAGGTGTCCCACAAGACCACCACTAATGGCCCACAATCTCATTTCAAATAGGCAAAACAAATCAATCCAGAAATCCATGAAACATCATTTTCATAAGGGCAACTGGGGCCTGAATTGATAGACCATTTTGAAAACGGAATGTCGAAATTCCCTGACTCGGTCCACCGAAAAGGTTCGGTTGTCCAAACTGGGTACAGGTCAAAACTCAGGGTTTGGAATGGCATACCGAAAACCAAGTCAGTCGATCAAAAATCCCTGATTCAGTAGTTTGATTTGGTTTGATCAACTGAATCTACACCAGGAAGACCAAACTGATAGAAAAACGACATACCGAAATGATTCGATATGTTCTTTTCTGCGAAAGCAGAAAACAACCTCCAGCCTCAATTCGCAAAATCGTCCAAAATGGGACTAAGGAGCGGACCCCCAAAACAAACACCACAAAATCCAACTAAAACGTATATTGTAGACCCTTGAGTCTACTCCAAATCCACATAAATAAAACCAAAATCCATTTATCATACAAGGAGAAACAAATTCAAGAAGCCATAGGTGTCGAAAATGACCCAAAACCACCCAAAGCCATTAATGGCCATAAATTCCACCGTAAATTATCATAAATTCACAATAAATTCTAGGAATGTAAATTTACCTAGATTTCATGCATTCCTATCATTTTCTACTATTTTCATGCTTTCTACAACACAGGAGGTGAAGTGCGTACCTGAAAACGTACTCTGACGATCAACGCCAACTCTAGCCAACCACTAGCGACTCCATCTTCCACGGTCACTGCACGACCTCAGGGACACTGCATCTGAGCTCCATGCATTACCCTCGAGCACACCGAATAGATGCAACAAGTTAGAAGAAGAATGGGCAGAGGGAGAGAGTGGGGTGGAGAAGGGAGAGAGTGGAGGGAGAGAGGGGAAGGAAGAGAGAGAGAGAAAGAGACGGTGGAGTGGAGGGGAAGGAAGAGTGGTGTGTTAGGGAGGAGGAGGTGGCGCAGGGGAGAAGGGAAGGATGTGTAGGATCGAGTGGCTTCTCTAGAAGGGGGTGAATAGAGAATCTTAATTTTCTAATATAAAATTATCCAATTTTAGATGTAATATTGACAAAATGAAGTATGTAACAAGAAGCTATATCAAAATCATACAAGATTGAAATATATACTATACATGCACATGAAGGAGATAAGAGACAATGAAGATACACGTTATTTATGGTGGTTCGGCCAAACCCTAGTCTAGTCCACTCCTCAAGACCCTCTTGAGATTTTCCCTTTATATGCAAAAGATGCAACACTTACTTGTGTTCGCAATCCCACCAAGACAATCCTAGCTCTTTCCACTTCTCATTCCCCAAGAAGTTAGAGCCTCCCCTTGTAGCTTTACAATCAATGACTTCCCTCTCACAGAGTTCTTTTACACTTGTAATACAATCTTGCTTGTGAGGAGAATGAGGACAGAATTTGGGTAGAGAATTAAATAAATACAAGTATGCCTGGGGCGCACCAATCTGGCGCACCTTCCAGGCGCACCAGACTGGTGCACCTAACCACAGCACCAGTCTGGCGCAAGCATCTGCTGCACAGACTGGTCAGGAGGCATTTTGCATGTGTCTTTACATTGGCTTTCTGTTGATTTTCAGAGCGATTCTTTTATGTTGGTTCCCTAACGTGCCATGTTCTTCCATACTTGTTTTCAGCCCTATCCAATCGATTTTCCCTCTGTTTTCTCAGTCTGCATTTTCAGTCCATATAAGACTCTGGTAGGCTGTTTTGCACTTTACTCCCACATGGAGAACCCGTGCTTCAGCCCATGATCTAGAGGTTGGGATGATCTTGTTTTCCTCATTCTAGTTGCATTTAGGGTAGCTCTGTGTGAGGCTATTAGCCCTTGAACACAGGGTTTACC